>OZ020287.1:4137859-4342674 GCA_963971205.1 Aethes cnicana | reverse complement strand
GGCACGCTGCCCCGCCGCCCCGCCGCGCGCCTGCCCCTGCGGCACCTGCACCTGCGCCCGGCGCGGGCGCTGCCCAACGCCTTCCAGCTCTCCAGACTGCGGGACGACGCTGCGGTTGCCACATTTCAGGTGAGTTGGCTATAGAAAAAGCAAGCACCTATAACCTAGAATGACAAATTGACAACCTTCAAACAAATCGGACTTCGCCCGGAATAAGTGTTAAATGCGATAATAGATGTCGCTGGCTAGGTAGCCTGTATGAAAATTTTAAGCGCCCTTATATATTGCTCACACACATACAGCACTATTAGTTATTCTATGCACATACAGAGCTTTACCGGTGTACGCGCAATGTAAGAGGATTGTCAGTCTATATAAAATGTATTTGTTTACAAAACTTGGCGGTTAATAAATTATAATAGGTACGTTATGAAAATTAGCTTGTAATAAGATCGGTAGAACTACAGATACTTACAAACTGCAAATATATCGCTAAAAAGTGTAACTAATGAACATGCTTAAAATCAATGCCAAAATACCTATCGTATAATAACTCAATTACTTAACTCAAAACTGCCCGGATGCATAAATAAATCATTAGGTAATTAAACACCCACCTACGATTGCATATAATGTCGGGAAAATCGATTTCCTGCCTTGCGAGTGAACAAGAGGATGGTGACATAGGTAAACTTTAACTTCCTTCCCATCGTTACGAAAGACGATTTAAATTTATGGAAACCTTGAAACAGGAGTTATTGTCGGTGTAAATGTCTTCGATTCAATATAGTAGGTATAAACAGAAGCACGTGTTTCAAGGTAGTATATTAATTAACATAAAGAATTGGCATTATAAATTGTTCAGGTGAGGTGTGTAATATGATTTATAATTAACTGGTTACTCGTAAATAACGAACGTAAATGATTTTATAATAAGAACTGGATAATACGGCATTCCATTTACGTCCTAACGATCGTAGGTAAGAGATCCTTCGTTTAGGTAACGCAATTTTGGGAATTACATATTGACATTTTAATAAGGCCAGAACAGTTATTTTCGTTATACCTATAAGGAAAAAAACTTTATCAAATGTAAGTAGATACTTTACGAGAGACAAGCAAGACCCCCCAAATTGACCTAAATTTTGGGTGGTTCGTTTTCTTATCTAAATATGCCATTTGAAATAATGACGATAGTAATTTCTTCATTTACTTGCCCTAATTTCATTTTCATATGCGAGTTATTCGACCAATATTCAATCCGGTTTCAGTGTCCACTGTTATGGTTAAGTACTGAATATAGGAAAATTGTGATCTTTAAGAGTCCCCAGTACGCACGGCGTTTTTCAACTTTTCATACAAACGTAGTTTCGCTTTTATTCACAAATTACTAAACAGATGGACTCGAAACTTGGTACACTTACTAAAATCATTATTGTGAGTGTCCGAAATAAGTAAAAGTCGTGGTGAAATAAAACACAATTAAATTACAGACTAAAACTGAATTTTGAAGTTTGTATGAAGGAAACTAAAATGCTCTTTTTGTTTTAGTTTCTTTGCTATTCAATTTATTATAATCAAAGTGTATTTTGGACACTGATATCTCTGCTCCACTATTACTTGTAAAATTTGGTGGCAATCTGATAAGTAGTTTGCGTAATTAAACGTAACTACGTTTGTATGGAGAAAGGAGCGTACAGGGGACTCTTAATAGCTGTATCTATGTAAAATGAGGCAGAGTTTGATTATCATAATCCTATCCTAATCCTAATTATTTGTGTATAAATCGGAAAAAAATATTTTAGGTAACATGAAAAAAAACCTTAAAATTACATATGAATCTTGCGAGGAACTTTCGCAATTTCGTTAGCGTCAACAATCTTTTCCACTGGCGCCATCTATTGGTCGGATGTTTGTTACTCAAACACGCTAAAACGGCTCAAGCAATTTGAATGAAATTTGACTCACAGATGGTTTGTAACCTGGATTAAAACATAGGGTACTTTTATCCCGGAAATCATCGATTCATGAAATCCCTTGCTGACGAATGCTCGTAGGCAATATAAAATACATCAAATTTGCCTTGATAGATCTATAGAAACTGGGATTGTAAATCATTCATCAATAATAAACTTCGGTTTAATTCAAATGTATATCATTCAAGATCAAACGCAATGTCACCGAGTGTCCGATGGAGTTAAGGTCATTCGCGCAAAAAGCAAACTGAAACGTTAGACAATAAATGTGTACGGCGGCCTGTAAATTGGCTTCATTTGTTGGTTTTTGTATTCACAATGAGCGTAATTATGTGAGTAGTCAGTCACGTACGGCCACTGGTCATTGTCTAGCTGTGACAATGCTTTCATAAATAATTATAAACAGTTATTGTAGACATCCCATGTACGTGACGCGACCACAATAACATGTAAAATATGTTTTTCGATTTTGACAAAAAAAATAATCGACGCGTTCCTACATACTAAGCCTGAGCCCAAATATTGAGTCAGCCATGGCAGTTGACAGGTATTGATTTTACGATCCCAGCCAGTTATTTTTGTAATAAAATTCAAGCGAGCCACAACATTAATTCAATAATAGAGGACTACTTATTCTTGTAAAAAAAAGTACACGTCCGTCGCTAGCCCAGTAAGAAATCTATTAAACCCATAACGGACTTGGCGTAGCGTATTGAAGTATTTTTTTTTTACCTTTTTAGAGGTCACGTAGTTCATACAAGTAACTTGCAAGACGCTCGGTTCCCCTCGAGCCCCGCCTTTCTCACGATTCGCTCTTTAATAGACCTCAATAAAGGCGACACCCGTAAATCATCCTTTGTGCTGAGCGACCTTTTCACGCGATTACCATAAGAAGGGCTAGATGCGCGAAGGTGTTGACACGTAAGGAAACACGTTTCGATCAACTCCATCCAGCTTCTCTAGACATAATAGATCAAAAGCTAGTCAAAGGATTTACTTGGGTAAGACGGTATACTTACCGGTAAAATGGTGCGATTTGCATATGATTTTTACGAAACTCGATATTCCAAGTTGACGTCGCAAATGAATACGAGACGTAACGTAATGCTTCATTGTTACAGGCTTGCAACGCAACTGAATACGCGAAATGGGTGCGCGCATTGTGCGTCGAGATCCTCGGCCAAACGCCGCTGCCACAAGTCCGCTTTCTGGACGTGCTCTCCGCCGCGGACACCGCTATCCGGGAACCAAAGAAACCTACTCAGGAGGCGCTGTCGTGCCCTCCGCGACCGCCGCCCCGCGCGCGCCGGCGGCTCATCTCCTCGCCGGAGACGCTCCTGCCGCACCGCGACCACTCGCCCGCTGCGACGGACGAGGGCATCGTCGTCGAGGACGACGACTACGACTCGTCGTCCGATCGCAGCCTCGACCTCTCATTGTCTCTCTCCCTCGACGCGTTAAAAACCGCCGATGTGGTCGATGCGCCCGTGAGGAAAGCGGAGGTCGTCAAATGCGACAACTGCAGCAAGTTGCAACCGCAACATCACACGCTGCCGCGCGCTGCGAGGTCCGAAGCGGAGCATGGCCGACGGTACCTGAAGAGGTGGGAGGGGACTACGGGGGGTGCGGAGCGGGGCCGGCAAGCGCTAGAAGCGGCACGGAGAAAGACTTCCTCCCTTGAGACCAGAGCAAGGTCCTGTTCTCCCAACGCTCACGACGCTATCGCGCAGTACGTGCCTGTCAAAGAGCGCCGAGCGCTATTTGAGTCTCTATCGCAAACAGGGAGTAGCTTAGCGCGGAGTACGGAACAGTTGGCGAGACTTATCGTCGTACCGGAGACGACTCCGAGACGCGCGGCCTCTCTCCATGACTTACAAGCACCTCCGACCCGCTCCGTCAGCGACTTGAGACAGTTCTTCGAATCTGTCGCTCGAGGCAGCACCCCGACCCCCTGCGCCTTCCTACAGCGCCACAGCGCTCCGCCTAATCCCGGTCGAGGTTTCGTCTCCCTGACTTGCGCCTGACCCGGCCAAACCCTTGTAAATATGTAGATAGCTCCCGGCGTTGACCGCCGACCGTCTTACTAAGTCGTTTGTTTTAAGACTGTTAAAAGTATTGTTATGAAATTAATATAAATAAATGAGATGTATCTATTATACCAATTCCTTGCTTTCATTTATCACCACTGCTACAATTTCCGTATAGACAGACAACGTTTTGTAACGTGCCCCTTTTATAAAGCGCCGCCAATAGAAGCAGGCTTCAAAAGTTAGACATAATTCACACAGAGGTGATAGCCGCAGGCACCTATCCAGTTTACAGTAGTTGTGAAACTATTACACCAATAACGGCTGTCGAACACGCGAGAATACTTTATTGTGTAACGTTCGAAGATAAAGACTATTTCAGTTTAGTTGCGGTTTGGCCTATGTCTAGTTCCAGTGTCAGAGTTGGTTTCGACATTGTTCGAAATGTCACTCGGTGGCCCAGCAAAGGTCGCACCTTTGCGCGTCCTCCGCGATCTTTAGAATTGCTCACTTGCAAAACAGTACCAACTAAGCGTACACGTTTCTCCTTTGTTATGAATACCTTATTGATACTTTAATACTGTTTGATAATAGCCAGGAGAGCCAGCGGTGTGTTATTGGAAACAAGACTTGCTAACGGTCCGTCGCTTATGTTATGTTTAGAAGAAAAATGAGGGTACCTAATGTTGGCTAAGAAACGTAAATAAAAAAAACGTATGGCTTATTCTTAGCATTATGACCGATCAAGATAAGATTCAACCTACAAAGCACATGCTCGTGAATAGAAAGAATGTGTCTATCAATGAGGCGTACTATAAAATTGGGCCAACAATTTTATTAACGAGATGAGGTCAAATTTCTGTCTTTAAAATCCCAATCTAGTTCAACTAGTTAAGAATGCGGTCGACGGTCGGAACATAAAAAAAAAACAAGCTCTATAGAATTACCTATATACTTAAATCATCGCACAGGGAAGACAACTACGGGTTATGCTAAGAATTTCTGATTATTGGTCGTACGTAAATATCTTGGGCTATTTCAAGGTAAGTAAATAGCCACCAAAGAAGTTGTTTAATGCCAAGAGGCCAAGACATTTTACTCGCAATATTTGAAATCTACAGAATCAAATCAACGCATGAGTTGCGACATGCCTGTTGCGAGCATTATGTTATGATCACAATGCGTCATTGTCGAACAAAACTGCAATTAACTTACATTGCTCTCATTACCCTGTTAGTGTAGATATTGCCTCATTTTATTCACATAAGACCATCAATTACTTACCTAAAGTGGTAGGTATACTGGTGCTGGTGCTGCAGGTAAGCTGCACGCTGACTGAACAGTTTGTAGACGGTATGTTTCAAACTTGTTCAACTTGCAAGTAAACATTTATCCGCTAGATAGGTAGTTTATTACTTCGAAGATCAAGGATCCAGTAAGTATCAGGTTGTCAGCCGCAGTTGTTCCGACACGACACGATATCATCTTAACTGTCAACCTTGTACGAAACCAAGGCGGTTCCCATGATTTGACGAACATAGTGCATCGTCTGCCCAAATTTGGGTTAAGGTTCAAGTTTCTTATGTCGGTAAAGCGGCTTGTTCAGTCAGCTGTTCTGATTGTTAAAAGCTTTTGTAAAGTACCCCACTGACGCTCCCTTACGTACATGCGTGTAACATTCGATCCGACCAAATTATAAGAAGGAATGCGGCCGTGTCGAATAGTGGCTGCACCCTCACAACCCATAATTTAATCACAACAAAAAACTTCAACAAAAGGAGATAGAAAAGCAAAAAGCTCTACAAAGGCGCCGGGGGATGATACAGGTAGCGGCGTATACGCATAGAATTGTGATTTGGACATGGTATAATATGATTGAATGTGAGCGGGAGGCTTTGATAGTTAAAGTGACCATTCCGAGCTGGAATAGAGATTTTTATGTTACTGACCGGCAATTAAGCAACTTACAATAATTACTTACGACGTTACCGTTACCACACACAACAGCGTTTTTACGGCCCACCGCTGGGCACAGGCCTCCTCTCATACGAGAGGGTTCGGGCTATAGTCCCCACGTGGGGGCATGGAGACTTCATTCATGGGGAAGGATGTGTTCCTTGAATTACCTTAGGTACTTCGCAGATGCGTCCAGATGTTTTTCCACCACAGAAAAGCGTAGCCGTAAATTAAAATAGAATTTCGCACATAAGTAAAACTCAACGGTGCGAGTCCCTGCGATCCTCGACCCTGCATGCGGCGGAGTTCGAACCATTAGACCACCACGGTTTCACCACGATTAGCGTTACCATTTCTATAATAATAAATTCTTAGCATGTCTGAAGGAGCCTGCCATTAAAGCTGCATTTAGTTCACTGGAACTGTTACACATTTATGATAAATATGTGTAATGGTTGTGTATTCCGTGCTAATGGTAGAGCGCTGAGATACCGGCCGTAACCGCTTATCGGCTTTTTAACTCGGTCAGCGAATGCGTTGGCCTTGAACGTGACTGCCCGACACTTAACAGTCAGCACGACTTTATTGGTCGCATGGCAGATTTTTCAATACATTACGTGTAATACCCGCTAGCCGCTGTACGGCGAGTATGACGATCGTGCAATGTATTAGGTACTCGCTCGCCGCTGCCGCTAGTCGAGAAAAAGTATTATGGTAATGGGTCGGTAGGGTTCCGATGGGAATAGATGGGTTCACTGGATTTATTTAATTACTTACGCACGTGAGGAGCCTCTAATGTGACCTCATTGAACAGAATCTTGTTCAAAGGGTGCTGGGAAACGAATAAGCCTATTAAACTGTGTCCCACGAGCCTAAAGATAAGGTAATGTAGTGTTAAGTCTACTACTAAATTCATTTCTCGAAAGCCATGTATATACCTATGCTATGTTCCTACTGTATTTTAAAACTTACCCGACTAAAACCAACGTGGGCGACATTAGAGTTAATAAAAGTTCTATTGATTTATTTCATAGATGCTCCGTCCGCGTCATCATCATTTCAGCGGAAAGACGTCCACTGCTGGATATAGGCTTCCCCCAAGACTCGCCACAAAAAAAAACACCTAAAACACATGCTTAGATAGAACTGTGGTTATAATATCGTCACAACGTTTTGCTTGACCCAGTAAAAACCATTGTACTTAGGCACACTGCATGTAGGCAGAGATGCATCACCCTTCAACCTCGTAACCATCTTGAAAATAATATGGAAGTGGGTAGGTTTTTAAGTACATGCATACTGAGATCTATGATTATGTTTACTTATGAACATCGTTTCCAAGGAACAATGGGCGATTTATGTAATGTAGTGGCCGTCATAAATAAAATGAATAATCGTGCGTCTCGAACTTGACCGATTTTCGGACAGAATATTCGAGTGCAAGGTTACCCGTATAACCTACCAACTTAACTTTACAGTTGAACTTGGCGCTGGCATAAATAGTTGTTGTAGCTGTTATTATAACGATAATTTAGTTTCAAATTTTACCGTCTGTAGAGATAAAGTGATAAGACTTCGTAAGACTTGTGTGACGTTTTTTGGTGACCGGTACCGAAAGCATTTCCTTGCTAACTAGAGTTTTTTAGCGCTTAGTATTTTTATCAGATAATGATACTTTGTTGTTGGTAAATTATAATTGAAGCTTGCTTTTCTTCTGATGCGCAGTTAACTTGGTTCTCTTATTTTCCCTGACTGCCAGCCGGACTCTTCATTTAATTTTTGGCGTATCACCTATGCCACATTTATCTGAAAAAGCAGTCAGGGTTGGGGCGTATAGAATTTTTATTTTGTTGTAATGTACTCAAAAATGTGGTGTTTTTTTTAATTACAAACTTTGTAAATTGTAACGATAACCTCAAATGCTCTTGGTCGAAATCTTGGAAATGGGAGGTTAACCAGTAGGCCAGAATTGGTTATAGCTTCCGATCAGCGCACGATTCCGCGAAACATATAAATGTGACACAGTTTTCACCGAGCTAATACCTAGCCCTAGCGAAACTAGCACGTTTTGTATTAAACCAGCTGT
The DNA here is from genome assembly GCA_963971205.1 of Aethes cnicana. NCBI lineage: Eukaryota > Metazoa > Arthropoda > Insecta > Lepidoptera > Tortricidae > Aethes > Aethes cnicana. Next base: position 4,334,629 of record OZ020287.1, on the reverse strand, counting down.
TTTAAACCTGTTATTGGCGACAAGGTGTTACTTATAACTTGTGCTAAACCGGTAACCGGTAAACTAGAAAAACACAGCTGTCTCCGCCATACTAACAGCAGCTATGAAGTAAAAGGATACAAGGAGAAATTGTATGGGGAGTGTCCTTTCTTGAGAACATTACTTACATCTAGTTGTATTCCACCGCGTTTACGGAACAATCCGAAGAAGGGGTTAAGTCAAATTGAAAAGAGATTTGATGGGTCGATTATAAATTCCCTTCTTTTTATTGACGGATAGGTATTGTCCAGAAGAAATTGGTCAGTATATAGGGGACAACGGATTATTCCTCAAAATATAAATGAAGTACTTTATGATATCTTGGATTAGGGATTGGAGTCCCATACAAATGACCGATACGTCCAATCATTGGACATATGGGATATTTGATATCTTCATGGATATGAAATGTTACCTAACAATACGTATTCACTTTTTTATAGGTAAGTAGGTATCATTATCAATCATGATCAATCGTCATGAGTACACAACACACATATACGCATACATATATATTTAACAAAATGTATTTTTCATCCTGTCTCCTTCCTAAATACTTGTACTTCTTCTGTTTTCCAATCCTCACTGTACGTTCAGCTGCGTAAGTACACACTTTTTTCTAAAGGTTACAGCTGAAAACCAGCGCTGTGGCTCTAGCTGCAGCACATGCTGAGCTGCGTCCTTTTTTCACGTCACACTACAGCGTAAAGTATTATTTGTTACTAGGAAAAAAATAAAATGTTACTACGTCTATCTATAGCTTTAACTGTGTTTAGTTTGTCATTGTTTGTTGTTATCGTTTTATTTTTTGTCCAATTTTTGTTTTTCTTTTTTTTTTTTCTTGTGCTTATTTTATGTTGTAGTGTCTGTGAAAATAAATGTTATGAGTTATGAGTTATTATTATTGTATTTTCTAAGGTCAATGACCTGCCATTCCATTTTAGCTAAAGCGGATATACATTTTTTTATAAAGTTGGCGCAAGCACATATTATTTTGTGGTAATTTATAAAGAAACTATAGAATCGTGATCTAAAAAGAAACAATGTCAGGATGATTATAGGAAGTGGATCTATTTTGTTTGAAGTTCCGTTACTCGGACAAAAAATGGTCTTTATACCAAACAATGAAGGCAGGAGTTTGGCGTCAACAAATTGCTAGCGGTATTTCAATGAGGCGGCTATACAATACCAAGTTAATTAATATACTTAAGTAATTTTTTGCAACTAACCTGTTTTGCATGATTGGTTAATTACATTTAGCCAAGCCAAGATTAAATGCGTCAATCAAAGATCTTATTACTAGAGGTAGATAGTTTATTATTGATTGAGCAGACATTTTACTGGTTTAGCTCTCAGGTTATATATAGGTGGTTATTTTTCTCGAATCCCCATCTGCAGCGAATGATGTCTTAAATGGTCACGTGGCCTTTACAGGTGTTTCTCCGTGGTAGTAATAAGTACTTAACCCTATTTAAACACAGGTCCAATTTTACTAACATTGACTAGGTAGGTATGCAGTGGAAGAAGTTTCGTGAGCAAACTTCTTCTTCTTCTTCTTGGGGACTACACACACATCTTTGATTTCCTCTGGAAGCGTTAACGATGTTTCTTTCTTCGTACATTTCAGTGGTAAAATCAGTGGGTCAATTTGTATTTCCAAATAGAAGAAGAATTCTACATTCTAATCAGTCGATTAAACTTATACAGAAGATTGTCTTATATAAGTAAAAGATGGTCCGAAGCATGAATAATGTATCGTCGCAGCGGAAGTGAGATTGAATCACAGTTTTAATTTAACTTAATATATTCGTTAACCTCACAAGGGCGGGTCGGATTCTGACTCACTTGGTGGCAGTCTGAGACAGCGCTCTCGATGCTGCGGTTCACCAATAACATTGACTGACAGCAGGATTGGCTCAGTTGGTAGTGAAACCTGCCTACAGATTCTATGGCCGCGGGTCCGAATCCCGCTAGGGGCCGACTTTGGTTGATAAACCAAAACCAATAAATAGGCTCTTTATCAAGTCAAGAGGGCAAGGGTTACACCTTAAGGAGTGAACACAGCATCGAATGTGATGGGAATAGGCACTGGCTAACCAGAATGTTGATCTCTATGTTTAATCAATGTCAGTCCGAAGATTTTATTATTTTATCGGTTTCTTGGGATATTTTGGAATTTCGATGGGTATAGTTGGTACCTAAATGTTGATTAATAGGCGCCATTTGGTAGGTACATATTTTTAGCTACGATGTCATGGTACTTACCATTATCGTAAAATTAAGTGTGCTTTATATTTCTTTACTTTATCTGTATGTATATTTACTGGCTCTTAATCGAAATCAAATAAGGGTCCGTGCAATTAGCTTTATTTAAACAACTCGGTAAGTGTGTTTAGGACACTTAAGGATAAATATTTTCGAGTCTTATTTTGACGCTTTGCATTCCAATTGATAAGCTTAAAAAGCTTTTGGGCAGTGTCTGGCTTTGGCGTTTGAAGAATTATAAAGAAGTGAAGAGGTAATATTACCAAACGATGACCGATGTGGTCTAAAAAGGTCTATAAAAGCCATGGCAATACAAAGTTTCAACCGTGTCAGTTAGTTAAGTTATGATCTGAGGATGGTTTGCTTGATAGAAGATCATTCGACGCGCCAGAACCACAAGGCTTTCACTTCTCATATAGGTAAATCATTCACAATACAATAGAGTAAAACCTGCAAACAAATGCAACATATACTAAACTCACCATTTACCTACCTTAATTTGGGGCGTCTTTCCAATATTTATTACTTCTTCGTATTAAGGATCTCCTGAAAATAACTTGCCTAAAGCAATTCCTGTAAAAGCGTTCCGTAGTTTATCTTTCAGAGCGGCCGTAAATACGTATGCACCAATAACATAAATAAACAGTTCAATATTAATATGGAACACTTCCGAAGCGGATGTTTGGAAAACTCCGTATCACGTATCTTATTTGTATAATTTCTTGTCTCACTTCCTTACTATTATCAATGTATGTTATCCATACTATTATAATGCTTTAATAATAAATGATAGTTTCTAAATGTTTTCGGCAATCTCAGTGTTAGTAAAACAAAAAGGAATCTTTGCTAGACATATGTTCATTGCTGCGCATGTAAGTAGCTATGGGTTAAGATGCTAACCCGAGGTTAGCGGCTCGGTGCTAGTGGGCCTTGGAATCTTAAGAGATTATCTTTAGCAATTTTCCACCATTTTTATTGTTCCCAATTTAACCCGTTCCTTTTAGCCATGAGTGGAGTACAGTCAGTAAATTAATCCCGCGACTGACAGACTGTGGATGGCGACGGCGCCGACTGATTACTCATTAGGCACATTCATTCATTATTTAACTCTTGAAAACCAAAACAAATCCGACCCACACCCAACCTTCACTTGGGCCGTCAAGCACGCCTACGACGTATTTTGGAGGGTTCAAAAGTTCAAAGTCAGACATTAACGTAGGTACCTACTTAGAACGAAAAGTAAACTATAGTTTTGACAACATTATTAATAAGTACGAGTTTTTACCCGCGACTTCGTCTGCAGAGACTTTCGTACTAAACTTGCCCTCCAAATTAGACCAAAATGCGCACTCTGTCATACTCTCAAAAGTTAGTGCAAAATGCCAAGCTAAAAAAGCGTAAAGGGTCCTATGGTCACTCAGGTTGACAGATCGACTTAGAATGCGACACCGTGGCGCCATCTATACCGCCAAATCATGATAAAATAGAAAATAATTGCTTATAAATATTAAATGTCACAATAAAAAGTAGCCTATGTGTTATTCCAGGTTACAAACTTTCAGCTTTATTATAATTAGTAAGATTTTAATGGTTGGTTTGTGTTTTCTATTAATAATTAGTTACCCATGATTGAACAGAGCAATAACGTTTAAAAAAGTTAAGACTGTAAGATCTTTCCTATGATCAGGCAGGGGGGCTTAAACAACTGCTTACTTGGTTGCGATTGTTACGAGAACGAACTTCGGAAATGTCCAAATATACCTATGGAATATGGAAGATGATAAAGATATGCATCTAGGTATTTTGATATGTAATCGAGAAGGAAATCCTTTGATTTCAATGCATTTTTCCTCAATTGCATTCATAGGGCTCATTTATGTCGCGGAATGCCAGCTAGATAACTAATCTAGTCAGCCTAGCTCCGACCAGAAGCGCAGGATACTACTGCTGGTGCCTCCGCAGGCTTCACCACGCGGCCCCGGTGTCCCGAGGACTTCAGCCCGTTATGTAGCCACCGCCTCGCCTCCAGGACGACTGAGCGGCTGTTTTTTCAGGTGGCCTGTGCTGGTTTGTTAACCTAAGTCATAAAAAGATCAGGAAGGTGTACCTACCTCCGTACACAGAAATCGTTCAAAATTTCTCACGGAACCCGGAAAATATTCTAGTAATACACCCTCTCGAAATAAGGTGGCGTCCCATTTGGTCTTCCGAAACGCGCAGGAGTTATGGGTTATTTCACGCGTATGCAGTGACTAATGATGAGACAGAGAAAGTATATTTTTGGTATAATGAAGTGGCACGATAAATGGGAGACATTGACCTTAGCCAGTGCCACCATTTCAGTGAAGAATGCAAACTTTCGAGTGGGTCCCGGAATGTGGCCGATCCTTTTGGAGCAGGGTTAAGATGACGTTGACCTCTGAACTTGATTTCTCACAATCGATGGACTTGATCTCAAAGATCACTTGATCAGTGCGTTAACGGTAATGGTCGTGCTATAAATGTGTATTTTATACAACATTACACGTAAAAAATGATAAAGATCGAATTCGGATCGCTAAGTTTATTTTAATGATGTTTGGAATTATGCTGATTTAGGAATGATTCCTACAAAAGGTCACCACATCACTGCAAGGACAAAACATCCTTTAAATATACCTTTAGGTCTGATAAAGAAAGAGATTTACCTACTTATAATAAGGATCGCAGATCGTGTTGAATAATATTAGATGCTGTTGCCATTGAAAGACGCTGACGATGAAGTCGCAGGAACCAAAACAAAAATAGAAACAAAATACAATTGGAAGTCATTTAATGAACTATTAGTGTTTGTAATAATTGCGTGTACAATTCAACTTGTTCCCTTAATTGTAATCGCCAGTTTAACTCGTGATCAAGAATTAGTCACTGCGTTGATTGTTTAACTGGTTAAAGCCATTAGTAGACCGAGAAATTACAGTAAGAGAAAAAAAACCCAGCTCAACTATATCATATTTTAAACACCCGTAAACTGCATTCCTTAGATAGCTTAGATACATTATCAAATGCGTCATTGGTTGGCATATTCTATTTTAATCGATTTCAAAAAAGGACGGAGTGTTTTCAAATACTTCGCGAAGGGATATTAGTAAAAAAAATACGAAAGTCTTGGACTATCCTCTAGGTTCTTCATACTGGCAAATCTTTGTAAATAAGTGCGTCTGATGAAAACTACTGCGCTGCGCTACAGTGCCATTGTTCAATTCAAAGTGACGTAATAGGTCAAAACAGAGCTGGTGGGCGCGTTACTCGCGCTGGTAAAAGTAGTCATCCCCTTTCATCCTACGAGCTATTTGTGACCGCACATGTCAACAGGCTTGCCCAACGGTGCACCCACGCAGCTATACTTTAGGGAGTACTTACAAGTATAAACAACCATTGGTCTCTTTGGGACTGATCAGTATTGCCGTGGGAAAAGTATCTTGTCGGAGGATTCTGCTGATTTAGTTACAAGTACGACTATAATATGTTTGCTCAAAAAAAGCGAGGTAATTTGTATTGGTTCTGGTAAGTAACAACTTTAAAAAGTATTGGTACAGTTCAGAGGTGTGAAGGTAAAGGGCGGTTTGAGATGTCAAGATAGAAGAAGATGGCGATCAGCGATATTGAAAATTCACATAGCCAGCTTTGTATAAACTTTACAATTTAACCGCGTAGACATGAAATTTGGCTCATAGAAAGACTCTTCCTGCGCACACAAGCGTACCTGCTACATAGTAAGAAAACGACCGATATACTTAGTTCGAGATAAACGCTTCAGTGAGCTGAAATGCGTATTGCGGCTAATCGTGTTAGGTCTAGGCTGTGGTCTACAGACAGTCCAAGGCAAGCCCAGGCAAGGTTTGTGGGCAATGTAAACAAATGTTATGATGTAAATATTATCAGTTACATAGGTCTAGAATGTCAAGATTACATTGATTGTGTATTGACAACTATCATCTTATTTTTTCTAAAACTCCAGAGTTTATAACTGCTTAAAAAAGTTTTTGAAAAAGTTGAATTTACCACTGAGCTTTTCGGTGAAGGAAAATATCGTGAGGAAACCTGCAAGTAATTCAAAGATGTGTGTGAAGTCTCCAATCCGCACTGGGCCCACGTGGGGACTATAGCCCAAACCCTCTCATGATGAGAGGAGGCCTGTGCCCAGCAGTGGGACGCAAATAGGCTGTAGTAGTACTTAGTAAGTAGTAGTAGTAGTAGTAGCATAGAAGAAGTAATAAGCTACCTACACTTAGAAGGACAACCTTCAAACAAATCAGCGTACGCCCGAAATAAGTGTTAAATGCTATAATAGATGGCGCTGCCTAGGTAGCCTGCATACAAATTTGACCTCCATGAGCCACATCTAGATGGCGCTGTATAGGCGAAGTATGAAATTTTGAAACTCCCTGACTATTTCCGATGTACGCCGTAATGTAAGGAGATTGACAGTCTTATATAATTACATTGTTTCTGGTAGTAGTAGTAAAAATTGAAGCATAACTATATGATCCTAACCTAAAAAAAAGTTAGTTGAAATTCGGAAGAGAACATCATACCTAATCAGTAGAATAAACGATTACTTAATGCCTTCATAATGTACACACGGTCACGTAACTTCAAAAGAAAGATGCGTAGGTCTCTTTTGTGTTTTGTCAATATAATTTACATAAGCCGTCATACCATCGTCCACAGTTCTAAGAAATCGTTATGAGATACAAATGATACAATACAGCTTGATAGTAGCATCTGAATTAGTAAATGTTTTGTTTGCAACATTTTATGGGCAGAGCTCCATCTTGTTGGAGGCCTCCCGACAGCTCGTCTCCCGGTTCGCGGACGCCACTCGAGAACTTTCCGGCCCCATCGGCCATCAGTCCTGCGAGCAATGTGCCCCGCCCACTGCCACTTAAGGTTCGCAATTCTTCGCGAAGGTCGCGGGAAACCGGTGGAAGCAAGTAGCACAGGACCGATCTGAGTGGCGAGCTTTGGGGGAGGCCTATGTCCAGCAGTGGACGTCTTTCGGCTGAAATGATGATGATGGTGATGGGCAGAGCAGTGAAAATGTGGCGTGAAGGGTTATTGTACCCGTCAACACAACATATAGTAAATGCATCATCGTAATAATCATATCCGCCAAAAAACGTCCACTGCTGGACATATTTCTGAATTGGACATGGGATTCAGCGAATTCGTCAGGTCATGATAAGGATTTTAAGGCGCTGACAAAACCTAAATTGACTTTCTTTAAACAGTATTTAAACTTAACCTATTTGATTTTGTAAGGCGAGTAAAATATTTGTCAATATTCAATATATACTTAAAAAACTTGCTGTTTCATAAATATGACTTCATGAAAATTTCGTTGAAAAAAATAATCGTGAATCAGTTCTATATGTTTAGTTTTAAACGCAGATGTCTGTAATTAAATATACTATTCTATTATACTCATACTAAAAACTTTGCTGATTTATATTGTCCATGCAATGTGGGATTTTTTTAACTCCAAATTTTTCTGATTTTCTACGTATATCTCGCGGTCGCGCTCCCGGCTTCCTCCAATGCAAACAGACATTGTCCACTGAGACAGTTGCCTGCCTGACCTGCCTCGACTTCTTAATGTCATTAGCTCTTATCAGCGAGGACCGCCGGGGGTTGCAGTTCAGTGCGAAAGCGATTCTACGACGCCCAGTCAAATGCGGAGTCGAGATTCGTTGGGTTTTTTAGACGGCAGTCCTGAAGTTCCGTCTGACCCGCCTTGGTTCCCCGGTTAGGTGGGATGCGTAAAAAACGAACGTAAAAAAACCCTGCGTTATCTTTATATTTGCATGACATTTGCGGACTTTCCACCCCGTTCGGGTTCAACTGTTTACTAACGGAACATGAACATAGGCACCCCCCAGCCAGACAATTCCAGTTTAGAATTTTCGTCTGGTACGGCAAGCGTATTATCATCCGTAGCAATAGACTTGATAGCCGAACTCGAGCATGAACTCAGTCCGGGATTCACCCTTTGTACCACCAAGGCGGTACAAAATGTCAACTCGGAAGTCTAGTTCTTGCTTAAGGTCTGCATAATCATTACTACGGATCAAGACCAAGGGGCACAAATAATTGTTTAGGAGTGATTAAAAGCCAAAAAAAACATGCTTAGAATCTATAGCTGATTCTGTGGGTAAAATATCGTTACAACGTTTTGCTTGACCCCATATAGTTCATTAATTCCCTATCAGCAAGGAATCCTCGTTTATGGCATAATCTTGCATTGATTGTAATTATTTTTATTGTCAACAAAACTTTATTTTACACAATAATCGATCAGTCACTCCATACGTAACCTAACCTAATAACAATTAAGTTAGATAACATAACGTAATGGGTTCATACGTCAGTATCTGTCTATCATAGAAAATGTTATATTAACTCCTATCACATAAAGTTTATTTTCGATAAGACGGAGAATAATGAAACGTAGTGCATTTAATTGGTTATACAATTGGATTGGAAATGGTAAATTACCTCAATTTAGATAGGGGCGGTTGTAATCAAAGTAATACAATCTCCAATTTAATAATAACGTATTAAAATGGGCGCAAATTTACATAAATGTCTTCGTTTTGAAGACAGGACGTTTAAATCGAAAATAAAAACACCGTGATTATCGAAATCGCTCGCTCATGCGTGTCATAATCCAGTTTTTCTTGTAAATTTACATTTTTGTGTCACATAATGCCATTCTTGGACTTCCAAAGATAATAGTCATTAAAATAAATACCGATAGTACAAAGTAAGAAAATATGGCGACCGCTTCTGAGAAAGCTTAATAAGTAAGTGTAGATACTTGGTCATTACCACCAGTTAGTCACGTCATTAGTTATTAGTTCAAATTGCGGTATTCCGTATGACCAAAATAATCTTTACGACAGATTACTCCACTTCTTTTCTTTTATTTCATATAGCTCTATGGTTGAATAAAACATTATGTATGGATTGCAACAATATCCTAGGAACACGAAAATTTTAGGATTATAGAAGTATTATCTTTTGAAAACTTTCCATCGCATTTTCCATGCATTTTAATGTAATCTTATCATTTGAATGCCTAACCAACAAATATAAAACGAGACGCGTCATTCAACCATAGAATGATAACTTCTTTTTTAATTCACTATTATTGAGAAATTAATAAAAACAGCGAAACATTTGACAGCTATATGCGACGTTGCCAACTTTCGGGATAAACCCAGTTAAGGTGAGTAGTGAGGCAAAAATGCAAATTCGAGGTGTTTTTGTAACCATTTTTAGGGTTCCGAAGTCCACAAGGAACCCTTATAGTTTCGCCATGTCCGTCCGTCTGTCCGCACTATTGCTCGGAGATGCTTAGGTCTAGAGAGCTGTAATTTGGCATGAATATGCATATTAGTTATGCTGACAAAGTGGTACAATAAAATTTTGAAATATATTTTTTTATAGGGTACCTCCCCTACTCGTAAAGTGGGGATGTAATTTTTTTTTCTTGCATACCCCATGGTGCGGCATATCGTTGAATAGGTCTCGAAAAAATATTGTGGGTTTGTTAAAACCATTTTTTGATTAAGTGATGCGTTTGTGAAATATTAAGCTTTAAAGTGCTATTTTTTGTTAGAGTCACGTGTCCCCCCCCCCTGCCAGCTAAATGGTGGTATTTGGATGGCTGAAAAAAATCACGGTTGTGGCATATATAACGTAGTTGAAAGGAAAACTATCAGAGCTAAGTAGGCTGTACAAACTTACGAGTAATAGTCGACCAACTTATAATGATGATTTTTCTCGAGCAGCAGGGGAGTCGGGCGGGCACGTCACACCACAGGCTAGCTAGATGCTAATAAGTCTTAGAAAGGTACTGTGGGCATCGTCAACTTCGGAACCCTATAATTTGCGCGTGGCCCGACACGCACTTGGCCGGTTTTTCTAGAATTGTAACAAGTTGTCATCTGCAAAGTTTACGAATATGGAACACAAATAGTCAATTAGTGTTTCTGGTATTTTATATCGTCTTATATGTAATGATTTGTACTATGGATGTCATTTAAGAAATCCTTAATCCTCCTATATGTAACCATTTATTTCCGCTTAGGAAAAAATCTACGTTGCCAAATTTTTTGCAAGTACTTTTCAGAATTTTATCTAGGGCTTTACCTTCTAACTTATATGATAAATAGCTTTTAGACGAAAAACCTATGTGTTCCTTAGTGTATAATCACAAGTATCACAACACATATTTGCTGCGCTTGTTATGGTAGGCGTTTTGTTGAATTATGCGGCGTTTTTTATATTTTTTAATATTTTTATTTATTGATTAAAAAATATCTAAACTATCATGATTACTAAAGAAAGAAGGATAAAAGTTCGTTTCATAAATTTGACTTTTATATTGGATTTGAAGTAGTGTTATTTTTCTATAACTTCATTGCATTAAACAGAAAGTTGTGGTTGAGAACAAGGCGACGTTGCGAGTTTCGGCACTCGTGTTGTTTACCTCGCGGTCGCGCGCGCTGTTGCCAGCTAGGTAGGTATCCCGAACTCGATCAGAGGACGCACAGCATGGTCGACCTGCCGGCCGGCACTCGGAAATGAGTGAATAGCGAGTGAGTAACTAGCGAGAGAGTAAGTCGAGTGGAGTGATTTGTCTCGAGGATTTGCATTTTATTGTTGTTATAGATACTTATTTGTTAAGTTTGTTTTGTTACTCCGTAATAGTGTTCTTGTTATAATATTGTTATTGTTACCTAGTGTTAAAATGGGTAATAAAAAGGGGAGAAGATCACACTGCTCTATAAAGTTGATACGAAAGCGACAAGGGCGAACCGCTTATTACCTCAAGAAAGTCGCTGAAAAGTCGGGTCGCTTCGCCTGTTTGCGTCCACTTACTTGAGTTGGCAAGTTGGAAGGTGAAAATAAAAATGTTCTAATTGAAATTTTGATTATAAAAGGGATGTAATGTATTGATTATATAGTCCTTTTCAATATAACTTATAGTTTTGGTCGAAACATCTGGTAGTTTTCAAAAAAACGACACAAATAGGCAAATTAGGCGATTTACCCAGTTTGCGTCCACTTAATCCAGATTGCGTCCACCTATGGACCAATTCGCGTCCACCAACTTAGAAAAGGAATCTGAATTGATGTTTTTATAGTAACTAGCTTTTTCTCAAACATGCTCGGTAATGTTCGTGTTACTTTCAAAAAAAGAAGACGCCAGGCTGTCCATTGCCGGCCTTGGCCAGCAAAAACATTATTGTCGTGTGTGTTTTTTTTTAATTCGCTTGCTATTTGAGACACCTCTGTAGAGAAACTGACAAATCCATGGAGGTAATGAGTACAACTTCCATGGCCAAATCATCCACGATCATGGAAGTATTAAATGCTGATGTGGGGTAAGTGCGCCTAAATTTATTTCGCCCCTATGCCTTGTAAACAGCCAACTACTAGTTGAGTAATATTTATAGGTTTCGATATATTTATGTTAGGCGCACTTACCCCGAAACTGACAAATCCATTTAGGTAATAAGTACAACTTCCATGGTCAAATCATCCACGATCATGGAAGTAGTAAATACTGATGTGGGGTGAGTGCGCCTAAATTTAATTCGGCCCTATGCCTTGTAAACAGCCAACTACTAGTTGAGTAATATTTATAGGTTTCGATATATTTATGTTAGGCGCACTTACCCCATCCTGGCGCACTTGCCCCGACTGACCTTACGTATTTTCTCGCTGTTTGAGAAAAGCATTATATATAACTCGGCCGCAATTGCGATTGCCGGACTCGTACTAATGGAATCGTCCGGCAATGCGCTACTTGGCGGCCTCTGCAATATTGTACTATTCCCCGCAACTTCGTATGCGCAGAAATATTAAAATGAAAGATCCTGTTTTTCCCGTTCCCGTGGAAATTTCGGGAAATCCTCTCTTAGCGCTCCCATACATTCCCTAAGGAACCTGCATGCCAAATTTCAGCCCGATCCGTCCAGTGGTTTGGGCTGTGCGTTGATAAATCACTATGTCAGTCAGTCAGTCAGTCACCTTTGAGTTTTATATATTTAGACTAGCTTTTCCCCGCAACTTCGTATGCGCAGAAATATTAAAATGACAAACCCCGTTTTTTCCCGTTCCCGTGGGAATTTCGGGAAATCCTTTCTTAGCGGATGCCTACGTCATAACATCTACCTGCATGCCAAATTTCAGCCAGATCCGTCCAGTGGTTAGGGCTGTGCGTTGATAGATCACTATGTCAGTCAGTCAGTCACCTTTGAGTTTTATATATTTAGACTAGCTTTTCCCCACAACCTCGTATGCGCAGAAATATTAAAATGAAAAACCCCGTTTTTTCCCGTTTCCGTGGGAATTTCGGGAAATCCTTTCTTAGCGGATGCCTACGTCATAACATCTACCTGCATGCCAAATTTCAGCCAGATCCGTCCAGTGGTTTGGGCTGTGCGTTGATAGATCACTATGTCAATCAGTCAGTCACCTTTGAGTTTTATATATTTAGATGTACAGAATATATATTTAGATTGTACAGAATGATCGGATATTATTCATGACTTTATTCAAGAATATTTGACATTAAAAAATCATGATTATAATTAATAAAACCATGAACATTTTTTTTCCAGACAGGCCACTTTTCCTGCTGTTTGAACTTTATTATGAATGTAGTCATTTATCGGGGTTTTACCCTACATACGCATAATGCCTAATTGCATTGCATATTCTTAAACTACGACTTTGATACGAAAAAACATTAAAAATATCTAAATATCACTAGTACCATGTTCAGCATGTAAATTAATTAAAAAAGTATTCAATTCATAAAAAAAATATACAAAAAGTTATTATAAGCGGTGATTTGAACCCGCGCCCCTCTTGCGCTCTCATGTACGTCATGATGAATTTGGACCGCTGGGCCACGGTAGACTTAAGACAGCGGGCGAAATTACCCATTGCTATCGTTGTAATTTACGTTAGCGTATTTGGCGCGGTTATTATTGAGAGGATCGGGCTCAAAACGCTCAAGGTCATCGACGGCTACAGGCGCCGGTGAGTAGTGAGGCAAAAATGCAAATTCGAGGTGTTTTTGTAACCATTTTTCTATAATTGTAACAAGTTGTCATCTGCAAAGTTTACGAATATGGAACACAAATATAGTCAATTAGTGTTTCTGGTATTTTATATCGTCTTATATGTAATGATTTGTACTATGGATGTCATTTAAGAAATCCTTAATCCTCCTATATGTAACCATTTATTTCCGCTTAGGAAAAAATCTACGTTGACAAATTTTTTGCAAGTACTTTTCAGAATTTTATCTAGGGCTTGACCTTCTAACTTATATGATAAATAGCTTTTAGACGAAAAACCTATGTCTTCCTTAGTGTATAATCACAAGTATCACAACACACATTTGCTGCGCTTGTTATGGTAGGCGTTTTGTTGAATTATGCGGCGTTTTTTATATTTTTAAATATTTTTATTTATTGATTAAAAAATATCTAAACTATCATGATTACTAAAGAAAGAAGGATAAAAGTTCGTTTCATAAATTTGACTTTTATATTGGATTTGAAGTAGTGTTATTTTTCTATAAATTCAACATAAAGTTGTGGTTGAGAACAAGGCGACGTTGCGAGTTTCGGCACTCGTGTTGTTTACCTCGCGGTCGCGCGCGCTGTTGCCAGCTAGGTAGGTATCCCGAACTCGATCAGAGGACGCACAGCATGGTCGGCCTGCCGGCCGGCACTCGGAAATGAGTGAATAGCGAGTGAGTAACTAGCGAGAGAGTAAGTCGAGTGGAGTGATTTGTCTCGAGGATTTGCATTTTATTGTTGTTATAGATACTTATTTGTTAAGTTTGTTTTGTTACTCCGTAATAGTGTTCTTGTTATAATATTGTTATTGTTACCTAGTGTTAAAATGGGTAATAAAAAGGGGAGAAGATCACACTGCTCTATAAAGTTGATACGAAAGCGACAAGGGCGAACCGCTTATTACCTCAAGAAAGTCGCTGAAAAGTAGGGTCGCTTCGCCTGTTTGCGTCCACTTACTGGAGTTGGCAAGTTTGAAGGTGAAAATAAAAATGTTCTAATTGAAATTTTGATTATAAAAGGGATGTAATGTATTGATGATATAGTCCTTTTCAATATAACTTATAGTTTTGGTCGAAACATCTGGTAGTTTTCAAAAAAACGACACAAATAGGTAAATTAGGCGATTTACCCAGTTTGCGTCCACTTAATCCAGATTGCGTCCACCTATGGACCAATTCGCGTCCACCAACTTAGAAAAGGAATCTGAATTGATGTTTTTATAGTAACTAGCTTTTTCTCAAACATGCTCGGTAATGTTCGTGTTACTTTCAAAAAAAGAAGACGCCAGGCTGTCCATTGCCGGCCTTGGCCAGCAAAAACATTATTGTCGTGTGTGTTTTTTTTAAATTCGCTTGCTATTTGAGACACCTCTGTAGAGCAACTGACAAATCAATGGAGGTAATGAGTACAACTTCCATGGCCAAATCATCCACGATCATGGAAGTAGTAAATACTGATGTGGGGTAAGTGCGCCTAAATTTATTTCGCCCCTATGCCTTGTAAACAGCCAACTACTAGTTGAGTAATATTTATAGGTTTCGATATATTTATGTTAGGCGCACTTACCCCATCCTGGCGCACTTGCCCCGACTGACCTTACGTATTTCCTCGCTGTTTGAGAAAAGCATTATATATACGTCGGCCGCAATTGCGATTGCCGGACTCGTACTAATAGAATCGTCCGGCAATGCGCTACTTGGCGGCCTCTGCAATATTGTACTATTCCCCGCAACTTCGTATGCGCAGAAATATTAAAATGAAAGATCCCGTTTTTTCCCGTTCCCGTGGGAAATTCGGGAAATCCTCTCTTAGCGCTCCCATACGTTCCCTAAGGAACCTGCATGCCAAATTTCAGCCCGATCCGTCCAGTGGTTTGGGCTGTGCGTTGCTAAATCACTATGTCAGTCAGTCAGTCAGTCACCTTTGAGTTTTATATATTTAGACTAGCTTTTCCCCACAACTTCGTATGCGCAGAAATATTAAAATGAAAAACCCCGTTTTTTCCCGTTTCCGTGGGAATTTCGGGAAATCCTTTCTTAGCGGATGCCTACGTCATAATATCTACCTGCATGCCAAATTTCAGCCAGATCCGTCCAGTGGTTTGGGCTGTGCGTTGATAGATCACTATGTCAGTCAGTCAGTCACCTTTGAGTTTTATATATTTAGACTAGCTTTTCCCCGCAACTTCGTATGCGCAGAAATATTAAAATGACAAACCCCGTTTTTTCCCGTTCCCGTGGGAATTTCGGGAAATCCTTTCTTAGCGGATCCCTACGTCATAACATCTACCTGCATGCCAAATTTCAGCCAGATCCGTCCAGTGGTTTGGGCTGTGCGTTGATAGATCACTATGTCAGTCAGTCAGTCACCTTTGAGTTTTATATATTTAGACTAGCTTTTCCCCACAACTTCGTATGCGCAGAAATATTAAAATGAAAAACCCCGTTTTTTCCCGTTTCCGTGGGAATTTCGGGAAATCCTTTCTTAGCGGATGCCTACGTCATAACATCTACCTGCATGCCAAATTTCAGCCAGATCCGTCCAGTGGTTTGGGCTGTGCGTTGATAGATCACTATGTCAGTCAGTCAGTCACCTTTGAGTTTTATATATTTAGATGTACAGAATATATATTTAGATTGTACAGAATGATCGGATTTTAACAATGACTTTATTCAAGAATATTTGACATTAAAAATCATGATTATAATTAATAAAACCATGAACATTTTTTTTTCCAGACAGGCCAGTTTTCCTGCTGTTTGAACTTTATTATGAATGTAGTCATTTATCGGGGTTTTACCCTACATACGCATAATGCCTAATTGCATTGCATATTCTTAAACTACGACTTTGATACGAAAAAACATTAAAAATATCTAAATATCACTAGTACCATGTTCAGCATGTAAATTATTTAAAAAAGTATTCAATTCATAAAAAAAATATACAAAAAGTTATTATAAGCGGTGATTTGAACCCGCGCCCCTCTTGCGCTCTCATCTACGTCATGATGAATTTGGACCGTTGGGCCACGGTAGACTTAAGACAGCGGGCGAAATTAACCATTGCTATCGTTGTAATTTACGTTAGCGTATTTGGCGCGGTTATTATTGAGAGGATCGGGCTCAAAACGCTCAAGGTCATCGACGGCTACAGGCGCCTTAAAGTTTAAAGTAAAGAACTAACTACGAACGTGAAGTGCAGAGATGATTGTTTGGATATTATTCCTTTGACAATTAATAATTTCGTATGGAATTGAGCTTGAAACGATAGAGGTCCTTTATGTTTCAGGTCAATTTCTTACCTTTCTGTAATGTACCTAATATAATCTTTCTGTACCTAAGTGTAATGTTTTGTTGTTTACA
The DNA here is from genome assembly GCA_963971205.1 of Aethes cnicana. Taxonomy (NCBI): domain Eukaryota; kingdom Metazoa; phylum Arthropoda; class Insecta; order Lepidoptera; family Tortricidae; genus Aethes; species Aethes cnicana. The sequence goes on along the minus strand of OZ020287.1, from coordinate 4,317,813 downwards.
AGTTGGATATAATTTTAAGAAAACTTTATTACGCGCGTCACGGTTATTCTACGAAAACCGTGAAGCCTTCGTGTAGAAGACCAAATAGATACTTGTATATACTTACTTATTTATCTCATGTGAATCTGTGATCATAAGAACAAGATATTCCTTGGCGTGTGTCTGTCACTCGCTGTTGTCACTTTCAGTTTCACTGTCACTCTCGACTCACAAGTCACAAGAACCCACCATTGTAAGCACATAATGCAATTGCTAACAATTGTGTAAAAATGCAACTAATGAGAACAATAACCGAGCAATAATTACTGAGACGTGAAAGTGCATCTTTTAACAGTACAAATGATACGCAGAATAGTTAAGTACAGATACCTAGTCCACTTTAAACGCCTGGTTTTATTAACACCGGATTCATATCAACCACTTTTTTGCTGCATGCGGTTGAGTTAAGTTTGGCACATTTTATTCAATAGAAATACAATTCATTTAGATAGGTATCTACCTAATGCACTAACTAGCTTCTGCCCGCGACTTCGCCAGCGTGGAATTCGTTTATCACGTTCCAGCGGGAAGTACGCGTTTACCGGGATGAAAAGTAGCCTTTGTCATTTCCCGGGAATTCAAGTATCTCCATGCCAAATTTCATGTAAATCGGTCAAGCGGTTGAAGCGTGAAGATGTAACAGACAGACATACAGACAGAGATACAGACATACATAGTTACTTTCGCATTTATAATATTAATATGGATTCAACTCAAAAACCAAAATTAAGCAAAAAACATAAGACCGTACGTTTTTGATAGTTTATTTTTAGGGTTCCGAAGTCCACAAGGAACCCTTATAGTTTCGCCATGTCCGTCCGTCCGTCCGTCCGTCCGTCCGTCCGTCTGTCCGCACTATTGCTCGGAGATGCTTAGGTCTAGAGAGCTGTAATTTGGCATATTAGTTACGCTGACAAAGTGGTACAATAAAATTTTGAAATATTTTTTTTTATAGGGTACCTCCCCTACTCGTAAAGTGGGGATGTAATTTTTTTTTCTTGCGTACCCCATGGTGCGGCATATCGTTGAATAGGTCTTAAAAAAATATTGTGGGTTTGTTAAAACCATTTTTTGATTAAGTGATGCGTTTGTGAAATATTAAGCTTTAAAGTGCTATTTTTTGTTAGAGTCACGTGTCCCCCCCCCCCTGCCAGCTAAATGGTGGTATTTGGATGGCTGAAAAAAATCACGGTTGTGGCATATATAACGTAGTTGAAAGGAAAACTATCAGAGCTAAGTAGGCTGTACAAACTTACGAGTAATAGTCGACCAACTTATAATGATGATTTTTCTCGAGCGGCAGGGGCGTCGGGCGGGCACGTCATACCACAGGCTAGCTAGATGCTAATAAGTCTTAGAAAGGTACTGTGGGCATCGTCAACTTCGGAACCCTATAATTTGCGCGTGGCCCGACACGCACTTGGCCGGTTTTTTACTGTAATTGATTTTAATTTGTCAAATCAACCAGCGAGTAACTACGTAAGTAACTACTGTAGGTACCTAACCTACTGGAATTATAAAGTGATTCTTTATAACTCCAGTAGGTTAGGTACCTACAGTAAAGTATGATATTAAGTAAATTGAATTAAATTGAATCTACTGAAAAAATGCGCAATGATGATATGATATGACCAATGCAATGGCATAAGAACGAATCTGAGAAGTTGAATTCAAGAGTTCTTTCACTTGTCAATTCAACCAGCGTGTAACGCTGCAAGTGATCTATCTGCCTCGTGTCCTCTGCGCAGGCGCCGCGGCTGAGGCAACTTCGTAAGCAAACCGAACCGCAAACAAACGTGCGCCCGCGCAGACCTGAGAACGGCTTAGAGTGGCTTAGACAGATCTAACCTTTTTTAACAAATTATAAAAAAGACAAGACTTTTTAAAACTTAAAGTAATTTTTAGCAAACAATATTATTGCGTATCGTGTTAAAACACAGTATAAAAAACAATATATTGCGTATCGTTTTAAATTAAAACACAGTAAAAAAAAATTGCTTATTTACTTACTCGGATTTTGCTACCTACTTATAACTTAATATAACTAGATACACTTTATTTTGCATCGATTTTATTTAATTCATATCCGTGTTTTTTTAAGATAATTGTGCAATTTATTTTTTCAGTCGTACCTTCTCACTTCTCATCATGAACGATAACTGAATTTCATGAAAATTTATGGAATCTGTGCATAAGTAAATGTAGGTAAGTTGTTTACTACATACACCATAAGAATTCAATCAAACACTAAATCACCTGACGTGGGCGCTTACGATGGGCCTCATAAGAAGGCTCAAGGTCACCCAGAGGGCAATGGAGAGGGCTATGCTCGGGGTTTCTCTGCGTGATAGAATCAGAAATGAGGATATCCGCAGTAGAACTAGGGTCACCGACATAGCCCGAAGAATTGCGAACCTTAAGTGGCAGTGGGCGGGGCACATTGCTCGCAGGACTGATGGCCGATGGGGCAAGAAAGTCCTGGAGTGGCGTCCGCGAACCGGTAGACGAGCTGTCGGTAGGCCTCCAACAAGATGGAGTGACGACCTTGTAAAGGTCGCGGGAACGCGGTGGATGCGAGTGGCACAGGACCGGTCTGAGTGGCGCGCCTTGGGGGAGGCCTATGTCCAGCAGTGGACGTCTGTCGGCTGAAATGATGATGATGATGATGACTAAATCACCTCTACCTAAACTCTACTTCACACGTCACAGTACGTATAAATGTCTAGTTTAATCTTAGCTCCACGGAAAGTGAGAGTAATAGGACGATGCGCAAGCGCATGAATGGCGGCTGATTAGCGGGGATTATGCACGCGCGGGTCAAACGTGGTCGCACTCTGACACGCTCACTTTCATGCGCAGACAGACAAAGTTACTTACTGTTTTGAGAATTTGTAGCTTTCGGATTTTGAGTCATCCATTTTATCATGCTCGCTCACCGTCAATTTAGGCTATGAATTTCAGCTCTATAGTGAACTGGCGGAGCATTGATCTATTATAAGTAAGTACCTATTCACAATCAGCCGGTGAAAAATGACCCCGTCAAAACGGGTGCCCAAACAGTTAGGGCACCCGTTTGGCCTTCGTTATAAGAGGCGTTATTAGAATATTGGAACGGTATTTTTTAATGTCAGTTTGCTCCATATATTTTGACATATTCTGGTAGGCACTGTTCGTCCATATGTTATTACTTATTATAGGTCAATGGGCAGGAGGGTCATTCGAGTATATAAATAGCGAATGTATCTATAACCTAAATGAATAGGTAAGTACATAATCTCCCTATTTTGCGCAGATTCTATTAGAATATAATCTCAAAAAACTCCTTAAAATTGAAATAGGAGATCTATTTTTTCGTTCTTATAAATCTACTAATAAGTACTTATAATAAGTCTGTAGAAGAAGTCGCGTCTGAAACTTGAAAATTAAACGATACTGAGCACAAAATAACGATTTAAAAAAAAAAACTGTATGTCCGGATTTAACTCGAAAACTCTAGACGGATTGCAACAAAATTTAGTATGGGGGTCTATAACACTGGTCAAGATATAGGCTATACTTTGTATCCCGGAAAAATGCAAAGCTCCCGCGGGAATGCTATTAACGGATTCCACGCGGACGAAGTCGCGGGCAGAAGCTAGTGATATAATAATATCTTGATCCCATATCCCTATTTATGTGAACTTGAATAAGGCTCCTGCTCCATGTCCTGCTGATGATACGTTATCGCTCGCTATACACTTAAACATTTAGATCTTCTAAATAATCCTCCTTAATATTCGGGTAAAAAAGACAGCTCACTGCAGTAAGTAGGTAATGTTATTCATTCCGTAGTCATGAGCGTACGAGTTGTGAAGTCTTAATAAAAGGGCATTGACATAGATAATTACAGGTATTTCACCAAGCACCTTTTCGTCGCCAAACTTTTAATTAATACAAGTATGGTATATCTAATTAACTGATTTAATGACGTATTGCGAGTAAAACAGACACAGATGCAATGAATGACCGCGAAACTAAAATAAAGAAAAAAAACATAAAAAATCAAATTACTAATAAGGTATTTAGCCCAATTTCCCCCATTTATTTAGGTACATTTCACTGCGTTTAATCGTACAATCTTTAACTAACTACATGTTTTGGTGCTATTAAACGTTATTCCGTACTCATATTTCTCCCATAAACGGTCGTAAACTGTAATAGTCGGTAATCGCCCGACAGATGGGCCATTTAACAAAGCTAAACAAGTACCGGTATGAATGGAGCAGCTGGGCCACTTTCACTCGTTGTACTTACATACGTTTGTGTTCTCTTAATGACGGATTTTGGTCGGTTGAGAGTTGACATGTCATTGACCGATAGCCACGTGTAAAACTTATACCTAGTTTGTTGGACCAAAGAGATCGTGGAATGCTTTTACGCAAAACGTTACCTAGTGGTCACGTGTTGACATTCGCCGGCATTTAGTATTAAAACATACAGAATGGCCACGGAATCACCCGCCCGCCTGAATCTAGCCGGCGCGCAACTCGCGCCCAACTCGCCCTTACCGTCATTTGTTTCATCCGGAGATGGAAAGTGATTTATTGGCCCGCGTAGTGGTACACACACATTTACTTTACAGACGCCCTCGCACGCACACATACATCCTCGCACGCAAACATTGACACTTCATTCGATTTGTGTTCGAAATGTGTTTTTATAGGCCGTGTCCACAGTGAGGTATAACGTTAACTAGACTAGACTAGACTTCTGTGATTGGTAAAAAAAAAGTGTAATTTCAATTAAATATTATATTCTCAATCTGCAAACGATGTTTCTTCCATGCTGATTTAAGGGGGATGGTACCATAGATACCGAAGATTAAAAATGTAGCAAATTAAAAGTTGCATAAGCAACTTGTGTGGGAAAGTGGACTTGCAATTTCACGATCGAAAAGATTCACTCCATTAAAAAAAAGCGATCCGCTACGCTACGTGGAAAGACCATTACCAAATATAATAAAATATGATTTTGTTTACTTAACAATACAAGTGAATATGCAAAAGGAAGGCATAAGGTGATACGAACTTAAACTTGAATATTATGCAGATTTTTGACAGAAATTGACCGAGTCTTGTGAGATATGGGTAACACGACAATGGGAAACTATTATTTAGTAGTTTTGAATATTCAATTGCGTATTAAAATGGTCGTTGGACTATTAATGGGTATTCGCGCCGCTGGAGGTGAAAAATGGCCGAACAATGGTGACAATGCCAATATTTCCGAATCATTACCGGCTCCACTACAACGAGGGTCGTGCTGCTCTCGACCGACGTGAGAATTGGCTCTATTTTTATTAAAATAAAAATGGATAAAATCGTTTATTAAAAAATACCTTTAGTTACCTAGGTGAATTTATTATGTAGGTAAGTTAGTGAATTTAATTTGAGGTAGAGGGTGGCCTAGTGGTCCACCTACCGCCTCTCATGCAGAGGATCGCACCTCTAAGTTTACTTATGTGCTAAATTCAATTTGAATTTACCACTGATTTTTTCGGCGAAGGAAAACATCGTGAGGAAACCTGCACGCATCTGCGAAGTAATTCAAAGATGTGTGTGAAGTCCCCAATCCGCACTGGGCCCGCGTGGGGAGTATAGCCTAAGCCCTCTCGTGATGAGAGGAGGTCTGTGCCCAGCAGAGGGACGCAAATAGGCTTTAGTAGTAGTAGAAAGGCTTTCCTGGTGAAATCGTATTTCCAAAATATTGCTCAATTAAAAGTGTTCATGTGAATGTGACATACTATAACTTACTTCAACATCTAGGTCTTTGTTTCGCACAGTTTTGTTACGAGTTTTCAATTATTTTCAATATTATTAATAGGACCACGAAACACCCAAATCGCTGCTTGCGTATCCATTCATCCACGATGACACAGGATGCAAATTGACTACTCGGGTCACATGTTCGATTCCCACGGCTGCCGTCCCGCATAAAGGGTACGTCCCCAAGTCTCAGCCGCGACCATTTTTTCAAACCACCATGCCGTTTTAATGGTTCCTTTACTTTCTTGTTTACTTTGTACGTTTATCTATGTCTTTGTACCTTTTTTAAGGGTGGTGTCTTTGGACAAGGGATGAATGATGTTTTTTTCTATAATTGTCTAGTTGTTCCTTTTGCCGTTACATCTCGTTTTGGTCTATTTGAGACTCCTGAGCGGAAGGAAGCCGGTTATTTTCTTATTCTTGTCTTACTTATGAATGCAAATCTGTATTCACTTTTTTGACATCGATTTCTATAGTTAAGTCATGAACTTTGTCTTGGAATCTGAACATCATTTTATTACTTAAACGTTACTTTTTATAGTATGTGGATCACGTGTGGATGCTTTGGTTGTTACGGCAAACCAGCTATTAAGATTGCATTTTCTTTTTAGTAGTATTCAATTACCGTGTGGTGCCGGCAAAGAATTGCACCACCCCCTCTCTTCCCGTGGGTGTCGTAAGAGGCGACTAAGGGATAAACCGGAGGATGGGCAGCAGCGTCCTCCGAGAACTACCTTCATCAAACTGCGGTCGCCAACCCGCCTGCCAAGCGTGGCGACTAAGGCAATCCCCCCCAAGGGATAAAACTGGAACGATGAGGCCACAATTAAAACCCAGACCCCCAGTCCCCGGCGGCCCCGCTATTCCTGGCTCCGGTAGCGGCCATGGTAACGGCGGGGCAGGGGGTGCTAAAGTTAATCCCCGGCAGAGACCCGGCTACCAAAAACGACGACCCTTGGCCCTGGCAACATATAACTGCCGTACACTGCGGACCGACGAAAAGGTACTGGAACTGGAGGAAGAATTGAGCAGGTTACGTTGGGGAATCATAGGGTTGTCAGAAGTCCGGAGAGAGGGCGAGGACATGATAACCCTGAAGTCCGGTAACCTGTTCTATTTCCGGGAGGGCGACCAACAGTCCCAGGGAGGTGTCGGGTTTATCGTCCACAAGTCCCTCGCAAACAATGTGGTGAAGATCGAGAGTGTGTCGACCAGGGTAGCGTGCCTTGTACTCAGAATAACACAACGATATTCGTTGAAGGTTATACAGGTTTACGCTCCGACCTCGACGCACTCCGACGATGAGGTGGAGGCTATGTATGAGGACATTTCCAGAGCCATGCATAGCTCCAGAACTCACTTCACAGTTGTTATGGGGGACTTCAACGCGAAACTAGGCAAACAAGACGGTGAAGAGCTGAGAGTGGGGCAATTTGGAGTAGGGCGCAGGAATCACCGGGGCCACCTACTGGCTGGTTTCATGGAGAAGGAGGGACTCTATATGATGAACTCCTTCTTCAAGAAACGTGAGCACAGAAAGTGGACCTGGATGAGCCCTGATGGTGTAACGAGGAATGAGATAGACTTTATCATGTCGACGAGGAAGCAGATATTCGATGATGTCTCAGTGATCAATTCGGTTAAGTCCGGGAGCGATCACCGTATGGTACGAGGCACATTGAATATCCAAGTGAAGCTTGAGAGATCTCGACTGATAAAGTCTACGCTCCGCCCGGCACCGGCCCAGCTCCAAAACCCCGAGAGCTTTCAGCTCGAACTCCAAAACCGTTTTGCTTGCCTAGAAAGCGACGTGGACGATTACAACGACGGGTTTGTGGAAGCTGTCCATACGGTTGGGTCCAAGTTCTTCAAGACCCGCCGTACAAGAACCAAGAAAATCTCAGACTCAACCCTAAAGCTCATGGAGGTGAGGCGTGAGATGATTCTGCAGTCTTCAGGTGACGCTAGTCATTATCGGCAGCTCAATAGGCAGATCTCGAAGTCTCTGAAGCGTGATATACGCCGATTCAATACCAACAGTATTGAAAAGGCTATTGAGCGTAACAGAGGCTCGAAGGTGTTTGCCAAAGATCTGTCTATTGGCCAAAGCCAATTGACAAAACTGAAGACCGAAGACGGCAGGATCGTCTCATCCGAACCGGAGCTGTTGGGAGAAGTCGAGAAGTTCTATGGGCAGTTATACACGACAATCCGAACACCCGTCGCTGATCCAGCTAAAGACCCTAGAGCTAGATTAACCCGACACTATACCGAAGATATCCCGGACGTCAGCCTGTACGAGATTAGTATGGCTCTCAAACAGCTTAAGAACGGCAAAGCCCCCGCTGATGACGGAATTACAGCTGAACTCCTGAAGGCGGGTGGTAAACCAGTCCTTAAGGCCCTTCAGACGCTGTTTAATTCCGTCATTCATGAAGGGAGAACGCCGCGAGCATGGAACAGAAGTGTGGTGGTGCTCTTCTTCAAAAAAGGTGATAACACCTTGTTGAAGAATTATAGACCCATCTCACTTCTGAGCCATGTTTACAAGCTGTTTTCGAGAGTCATTACGAACCGTCTCGCGCGCAGGTTTGACGAATTCCAGCCTCCCGAACAAGCCGGTTTCCGAAAGGGCTATAGTACCGTAGACCACATACATGCGTTGCGGCAGGTTGTACAGAAGACCGAAGAGTATAACCTCCCCCTTTGCCTTGCATTTGTGGACTACGAGAAAGCCTTCGATTCGATCGAGACTTGGGCTGTGCTGCAGTCTCTCCAGAGGTGCCAAGTTGACTACCGGTACATCGAAGTGTTGAAGTGTTTGTACGAAAATGCCACCATGTCCGTCCGACTACAGGACCAGACCACGAAGCCTATTCCACTGCAGCGGGGAGTCAGACAAGGAGATGTGATCTCTCCGAAGCTGTTCACCGCTGCATTGGAGGATGCTTTCAAGATGCTGGACTGGAAAGGTCGAGGCATCAATGTTAATGGCGAGTACATCTCTCACCTTCGATTTGCCGACGATATTGTAGTCATGGCTGAGACCATGGAGGACCTCAGTATTATGCTCGCTGACCTCAGCAGAGTTTCCGATCGAGTTGGTCTTAAAATGAACATGGACAAGACGAAAATTATGTCTAATGTCCATGTTGTGCCAACTCCCGTAATAATCGGAGGCTCTGCGCTCGAAGTTGTTGACCATTATGTATACCTGGGACAAACAGTCCAGTTAGGTAGGTCCAACTTCGAGAAAGAGGTCAATCGTCGAATCCGACTCGGCTGGGCAGCGTTCGGGAAGCTTCGCAGTGTCTTTTCGTCCAAATTACCGCAGTGTCTCAAGTCGAAAGTCTTCGACCAGTGTGTGTTGCCAGTGATGACTTATGGTTCCGAGACGTGGGCGCTTACGATGGGCCTCATAAGAAGGCTCAAAGTCACTCAGAGGGCAATGGAGAGGGCTATGCTCGGGGTTTCTCTGCGTGATAGAATCAGAAATGAGGATATCCGCAGTAGAACTAGGGTCACCGACATAGCCCGAAGAATTGCGAGCCTTAAGTGGCAGTGGGCGGGGCACATTGCTCGCAGGACTGATGGCCGATGGGGCCGGAAAGTTCTCGAGTGGCGCCCGCGAACCGGGAGTCGAGCTGTCGGTAGGCCTCCAACAAGATGGAGCGACGACCTCGTGAAGGTCGCGGGAAACCGGTGGAAGCAAGTAGCACAGGACCGGTCTGAGTGGCGAGCCTTGGGGGAGGCCTATGTCCAGCAGTGGACGTCTTTCGGCTGAAATGATGATGATGATGAAAAATGAGTATTCAATTAGCCCTCCCATTCAACTAATATCTATTCGGTTTTCGTTAATTCACATATTCGTTAGGCACTACAGAGACTTTGTCACTAGGTACTTATATACTTCAATTTTTTATGAAACCAACACTCACCAATCGTCATCGACGCCATCATTATCCAAAATAAATATTTATCAAAAATTCCCACACCGTTCCTGGAACGCATTGTGAACAAATTAGAATGCATTCTATGGATACCGTGATAACAAAATAACTACGTGCCGTGTCATGATGTCCGTCATTTTGACGGCTCCAGGGTTATGACAAGTACAATGACCTTTAAGAAAAGCACGTATGAATCCTAAGCATTTTATCCGTGTAATATGATTGTACCAGGATCAGTGCCATAGAACGATAATAACATTTGCACAGTCAGCATCAGAGAAAAGGAACACCCTAAGAACGAAAAAGGAAGGAACGGGGCTTTTTTCTAAAATATGATTTTATTAATGAGTTCCGGGATTCCTATTTTAACTAAATATTTATTTATATCTTAGACGAAAATTAAACTAGAACCGTCAATATGCAATGTAGTCAGTCTTACGTAAAGGATAATGTACTTAAGTTAAACTACTTAAATTAAAGGACTCTCTTTTTTGTACCGCTTTATATCCCACTGACATTCAAATGAACCGTTATACTATCGCTGCATCAAATATTTCGAAAATTCCTTCACGCCCCCTAATCCAAATCGGTTCTAACCGTCTGAACCCTTAACTTGACCCGCATTAGGGATAATGGGTCACATGGGCCTATCCCATTGTGTCCCCTTGTCAATTCGTGATCTCCGTGAAATTGGTTGACGTTTCTTTTGGACCTACCGCACGATGGTTTATCTTGAAAGTTTAATGGAACCGATAAGTGATGCCTACGTGATTGGAGCGACAGAGCGGACTGTTCGGTACTTGATGCTCTTCAAAAGCGGTCAGTGCACCTAGATTGTGTACGGTATTGATTCGAGACTGATGATATACTACTATGATTTCATTATTTAGATCGCCTCTACGACATTACTAATTTTCTAAGTTTGTAATTTTTCCGTTTGTTTATTGATAGTTTTAATGTTATATATTTTACATCACCCTTGGCCATAAAGTGGGATTTTCTGCCCGCTACGCGGAACGAAAATTTCACTTCTTGGCCAAGGCAAGACGTAAAACTTTTGACAAACCACGGGCGGTAATTCGTAAAGCCCCAGATCGCATATTTATGGCCCCTTACATTCGGTTCGGGCCACAGAAACCTGCGATCTGGGATATTAACGAATTCACCACCCTAGGTCTGTAATGTACTATTAAAATTAACATGTACCTATTTCACACACAATCATTGAATTGTTATTGAATAAATACTGAATACTGAATTTATAAAGACAACAGGGTTATCGTTATTTATTTACGAGAAGACCGTCTTCGTAAAAAGGGTTTCTTTACAATTTTTTCTGTCATTGGTATAGGCAAACGAGCGCACAGCCCAGCTGATGGTAAGTGGTCACTGCGGCACATGGACACCGAAATCCTATGATCCCCATTATTTACTTCAGTCAACTTAGTTGTTTGGCAAGAAAACTAGGTTAATATAACCCAGCATAATGTTCTGTGGTTTACCTAACGTTATATGTAAAAAACCGGCCAAGTACGTGTCGGGCCACGCGCAAAGTATAGGGTTCCGAAGTTGTCGATGCCCACAGTACCTTTCTAAGACTTATTAGCATCTAGCTAGCTTGTGGTATGACGTGCCCGCCCGACGCCCCTACCGCTCAAGAAAAATCATTGGTTTTTTAATCATTTCATAAGTTGGTCGACTATGACTCGTAAGTTTGTACCTACAGCCTACTTAGCTGTGATAGTATTCCTTTCAACTACGTTATATATGCCATTACCGTGATTTTTTTCAGCCATCCAAATACCACCATTTATCTGAGGGGGGGGGGGGGGACACGTAACTCTAACAAAAAAAGCACTTTAAAGCTTAATATTTCACAAACGCATCACTTAATCAAAAAACGGTTTAAAAAAACCCATAATATATTTTTAAGACCTATTCAACGATATCCGCACCATGGGTACACAAGAAAAAAAAAATACATCCCCACTTTACGAGTAGGGGAGGTAACTACCCTATAAAAAATATATTTCAAAATTTTATTGTACCACTTTGTCAGCGTAACTAATATGTACCTATATTCATGCCAAATTACAGCTTTCTAGAACTAAGCATCTCCGAGCAATAGTGCGGACAGACGGACGGACATGGAGAAACTATAAGGGTTCCTTGTGGACTTCGGAACCCTAAAAACCATCCATTCTGATATTTCCATGATCAGGCCATGTCGAGGACTTATATACCTTACAATAGACTAGAAAACGGACAATCTAGTCTCCTCGAAATAACTCTAAGGATGCTGTTGGGCTGCCATGTTTCACTGCGCATTGCTGCGACGCTTACGTGTATATGCATAGGTTAGGTAGGTACACGTCCGTACGTGAGAAAATTGTTTAAATATGCCAAAGACTGTCAAGTACCTATTGCAAATACTTAGTCAATATTGACAACTAACATCTCGATGTGCAAATTTAAAGTGTCAAAAAAGATGTCGAGTAACCGTTTGGTACATTATAACAGGTGTATTTAAATTAGCCAGCCAACTTTGTTATTACAGTGTTGTATATTTTAGAAGAACGATGTCATGGAATAAATCTCATAGTAAATGAAAAGTAAAGAATCATGTGTTTTGATAGGCAATTAAGTAGGTAGGTTAGGTACTACTTAAGATATATCCTTTCCATTTTAATTAGACTATTGCAAAAACGGTGGTATTAGTACTATTTTTGCAATACACTACTCACTGTCTAATTACAATAGAAATAATAGATATGCATTCTCTTTTAAATAGAACATGAACTTTCTATTATTATCTTGTTTTTTCTTTGTCGCGATTAACATACCGATCATTAACGGTTTGTTAATTGTTCTTTATGACCACAAGGTGTTCTAATAATGCACCAATATTATTATTATTAGGCAATAGGCGCCCAATAATATGCGTGCCAATTTAATGATAATGGACATCGATTATGCGAATTGAGAGGAACTTGTTTTGTTTGTTAAAATTTACCGCAAATGTACGGGAGCGTTATTTGAATTTGATATTTCTTGTTTATGCGGTATCGTAAATGCTCGCTCACGTTAATAGAGACGATCTCTTTATAGGCACTTTCCAAAGAGAATGCGATAACGTGGGTATGAGAATTTGAACGTATCTGTCATACTTTCTTCCCGGTTCGTTGGCTCAAGTAAGACAAGTACAACTTATACCAAGTAATAAATTATCATTGTCATTGGCAATAAACAAGATACGAAGGGCTCAAAATATGTGACCGCCCGAGATATATGGGTATTTGGTATTTATCAGATAATTATGGACCTGCTTCCCTATCTCACTGTTTCCAATACAGGTAAGTACGCAACAAGAATATCATCATCATCATCATCACGACAGCCTATTTACGGCCCACGAAAGGGTTTGGGCTATAGTTCCCACGCGGGCACAGTGCGGATTGGGGACTTCAAGTACATACTTGAATTACTTCGCAGATGCTTTCCTTACCATGTTTTCCTTCACCGAAAAGCTCAGTGGTAAATTCAAATTAAATATACCTTGTGTTAATGTTAAGTCATCTTATCTTGGATGAACGAATATACACTTAGCGGTTTTAAGTGCATTTTCAGCATGAACTTTACCTACCATGATGAGAGAGCCGATGTGTAAGTGTGAACTGTTACAACATTGTCAAATTCCATAATTCAACTTAATGACATTACTCCAATTATACAAACCTAACTCCAGATAACAATGATTACAATTGGAGTAATGTTTGTTTTGGACAATTGCATTGTTTCGTTTGCGAAAGGCTCGAGCAGCGTAACACTCGCGCAACGCTTGCGACATTTGGAGTTAAATTCCTGCTATGAGGCGGGTTGAAGGTTCTATTTTTTAATGGTAATGGTTGGCAAAATGAGTATTGAGCACACAGGACACCTGATGGTAAGTGGTCACTGTGGTACACATATTATAGACAAACGAAGCAGAAGATTACGAATGCGTTACCTACCTCTAGGGCTAAGGTTGGACGTCTCTATGCTATTAATTAATCCTAGCTCATGTTAATAAAAAGTAAAGTATATTGTTATATTAAAACAGATTAACTGAGACATCAACCGCAAAATAAATTTTAATTAAATTAAATTCACCAGGGAGAGGCAACTGTGCAAACATCGTGATAAGATCCAAGAGATAAGAGAATTTTCGTGCTTAGAATTCACAACGTATCCTTGCATTTGAATGAAATTGCGACAGTGTGGTAATTTATGCAAGTAAATAATTGAAAGTTGATATAAAAAATAATAGAGCGTGCGAAGTTAGTGTTGAGAGTGGGGAACCGGATTCAATGTATTGGCTCCTTCCTCTGCATCGCTATACAACATCCTTGTTGCATCCGCTAATACTCCCCTACGCTGACATCTGAAACGAAAATATTCAGCATAACTTTACATGCGAGTAAAATACATTTAGTAATATCTAAGGGCAAGTTTTGTCTGAGTAAGTATGTGCCAGAAATCCGAGTTTCGCATTCCCAAGATTAAGGGCTGATTTTTCAATCGTCAGGTAATATTTAGTCCATACACAATTTGAATTTGTTCCGGAATACAATCGAATTTTGTATGAACTATGCGAAGATTAAATTTTATCTGAGGATTGAAAAATCAGCCCTTAGTCATATCTGACAGTTGGACATTCCTGACGCATCAACGATTAAAATACTTATTTCTGCTTTTGGGGACAACCGTATGAAAATTTAGAACCACAAAAAAGGCGTAAAAATAAAAAGAGCTGATATGATACCAAACAGATGGGCAAAAGGTAAGTAATCAGTAGTAATCACTGACGTGGGTCCTTCTACGGACCTATGCTAGCTTTAGACTAAATAAGACGGAGATGTTGTGGATTACCTGTTGTGTTATTGTTGATGTTGATATTTGTTATGTACTTATTTTAGATCTAAGATTCAGTAAAGAATATTTGTATTTTATTATATTATAAATTCTTATAACTTATTCCCGTCAACATTTTCGCTTTGTCAAATACTCAAATAGGTATTAACTTGATAAACGTGTATAAGTATGTACATTGTACACTATAAGGTTGGCACACTGTTTCTAGGAGTACATTGTTCTATAGCTACTGGGCATAAAATGTTAGCAACAAAATTCAGAAATCACCCTGTCACTTTCACTCATTTCTATTCTACCCGGTGTTCGAAAGGGATAGATAAATAGGAACTTGTTCAGTTCAAAGTTGCCCCTTTTCCCACGTCACTTGCAGAGTTAGTGACGACGAAGCAAATAATTACTCCACGGGTGGTCTGATAGAGTGGTAAAGTGGGATAACCTGCGAGAGGAATAAAGTCTTAATTGCCAACTACCACTATTGAAGACAGGACATTCTTTCTCCTTGAAAGATTGGCGTCTCTGCAGAGTTCTCAAGAATTAAGTAACAAAGTTCTTTTTTGGGTGTAAATTTCATTGTGAGTAAGTACCAGCAATTGAATAGTTAAATATTACACTGATAAATACTATTAAATACTACAGCCAGAAATACTTTCGTATGTCCCGGATGTCTGGGGCTCTATTCGAAGTCTTAAATAGGGACAGGGAGATTCCCTATCGCTGTGCTCGCGCGTCACGGCGCTCAAGTTGAACTTTAAATCTAGCTGCTTAAAGGTCGGTTGCAACGCCGCGACGCGTGAGCGCAGCGATAGGGAGTCTCCCTGTTCCTATGTAAGACTTCGAATAGAGCCTCTGTTCGTCGCATTTCTCAACCAATTCTGATGATAGTGATGATGTTGCAAAATATATTTTTTTGTCGACACAGTTTTTGGAAAATTGCCAAAACTGCAGAGTTCAACATATAAAAAATCTGTTTAAAGACAGTGCTAGCGAGATCCATAGCTCTCAGAGCATACTTTGCGACATAAACCTCTCGTGCTGAGAATAGGCCCTGTGGGAAGTAAATTGACTGTTGTGGTGCCACATAAGAAAATAATACAACTCAATAAACAAACGTAATAATAACGAATATGAGCAATCACTTTGCAAAGGTTTAGTATGAAGACCTTGACATGCTTAAGTTCAGAGTTGTTGTGGAACCTTTTACGAGTAGGTACCTACCTAGTGCGCGACGCGTTAAACCTTCTGTGTCTATTTAGATTCATTTTAGTGTAGGTAAAATAATTGCACTTTCACAGTTGTAGATTAAAATAAATGCATTAATTGAATCTCAAAGTTTTGTGTAGTAGAATAATGCAATTCAAATTATTATATTACATTACGTGTAAAATCGGAATGCTTACTGAATGCCTCGTACACCGGAAAATCCCGTAGCATCATCAATGTCTGCGTGTTCCAGACGATTGGGTACAAAGTTTTATATTTTACTCTCAGTTTTGTTCACTTCAGACTTTTACTTTCGCCTCGTGTTCGTTCCTCGATTGGGATCTGCACGGATTTCCGCAATTAACGGTTGCGACTTGCGAGACCGAGAAATTAGATTTATTAAAGGATATCTCTTGACTTTCCTACCGCAATATTAAGAGTCCCCAGTACGCACGGCGTTTCTCAACTTTTCGTACAAACGTATTTCCGCTTTTATCCCCAAATTACTAAACAGATTGACTCGAAACTTGGTACACATAATAAATTCATTATTGTGGGTGTCCGAAATTAGTAAATATCGTGGTAAAATAAAACACAATTAAATTACAGCTAAAAAACTGATTTTTGAAGTTTGTATGGAGTAAACTAAAATGCTCTTTTTGTTTTAGTTTCTTTGTTATTCAATTTATTATAATCAAAGTGTATTTTGGACACTGATATCTCTGGTATTACTTGTAAAATTTGGTGGCAATCTGATAAGTGGTCTACGAAATAAAACGTAACTACGTGTGTATGGAGAAAGGAGCGTACTGGGGACTCTTAATAAATTCTGCCCGCGACTTCGTCCGGGTGGGATTCGGTTATAGCGTTCCCGCAGGAACCAAGCTTTTTCTGGGACTCGAACTTTCTCCATAGGCACAGAATATTTAACAGTACTACATACAGAATGGCCACGGAAGCACCCGCCTGAATCTAGCCGGCGCGCAACTCGCGTCCGACTCGGCCTTACCGTCATTTGTTTCATCCGGAGATGGAGAGTGAATAATTGGCCCGCGTACCTACTGGTACAGTCAGCAGCAGAAGTAGATAAGCTGTCCAGGTGTTCAAAATGACCTACACACGCCCTTAACGTCTTAAGAATAAGGTCGTGTGTAGGTCATTTTGAACACCTGGACAGCTTATCTACTTCTGCTGCTGACTGTACACACACATTTACTAGTGTACAGACGTCCTCGCGCGCAAACATTGACACTTCTTTCGAATTGTGTTCGAAATTGTGCTTTTACTCGTATAGGCCGTGTCTGCCGTGTGTCATAGGTGCCAAATTTTAATTTTAATCAGCAAGTGGTTTAAGGGTGAAGAGGTAACAGACAGAGTTACATTCACATTCATAATATAAGTATGGATCAATAAAAAAACATTTTTTATTTTATTTGCGTCCCATTGCTGGGCACAGGCCTCCTCTCATCACGAGAGGGTTTGGGCTGTAGTCCCCACGCGGGCTCAATGCGGATTGGGGACTTCACACACATCTTTGAATTACTTCGCAGATGCGTGCAGGTTTCTCACAGTGTTTTCCTTCACCGAAAAGCTCAGTGATTAATTCAAATTGAATTTCGCACATAAGAAAACTTAGAGGTGCGAGCCGGAATCGAACCCCCGACCCTCTGCATGAGAGGCGGTAGGTCCAACCACTAGGCCACCACGGCTTTTTTAGGCCAATTCGTCCTCACTTTTTTATAACTTTGGTTTCATTATATGGTATAGGTATGATTAATTTAATTAAACTAACTAGTGTCAGTGACCGTCTCGGTCGGTCAGACCCAAGGTCCCGGAGATATCGGGGTATTTCCTCCCACTTATTATTAATTGCCGTGGTAGCCTAGTGGTTCGACCTACCGCCTCTCATGCCGAGGGTCGGGGGTTCGATCCCGGCTCGCACCTCTAAGTTTACTTATGTGCGAAATTCAATTTGAATTTACCACTGAGCTTTTCGGTGAAGGAAAACATCGTGAGGAAACCTGCACGCATCTGCGAAGTATTTCAAAGATGTGTGTGAAGTCCCCAATCCGCACTGGGCCCGCGTGGGGACTATAGCCCAAACCCTCTCGTGATGAGAGGAGGCCTGTGCCCAGCAGTGGGACGCAAATAGGCTGTAGTAGTAGTAGTAGTAGTAGTATTATTATTTTCCCCCCGAGTTTACACGGTGTTCATTTTGATGTGCGTTAATGAGAATATTCTTCAGGCCTAATTAAGTTAATTTCTCCAAGAAACCAAGGTGCTTGCTAACACCGTTCTGAATATATTCAAGATTGTTCTTTAAACCAGTGTAAAATCCATCTAAATATTTGCTTTTATGTGGAGTTTTAGAAATAAATAATTGTCATTCTCATTCTTTTTATTTCCTTATAATTTATAATAAAGAGTTTCCAAATCTCCTTTGTGTATGACAAGGAGGTGAAAATAATATGTTTCTTTTGACGTTTAATTTATGTGTCACGTCAATATGACAATATGAAACTGTGACAGGACCCTACCTCGAACTCATCGCGATAATGTCGTATAATAATTTTCAATACAATCTGTCATTTTTGTATGGATCTGTCATTTACGAAATCATTTCGAATAGTCAGAGAATTCGCCCCCAGTTGACAGTAACTTTTATTTAAACTTTAAAGGTCCTTTTGCATTAATCGTCATGGCAATATTTATTTATTTTGTATGAAAAAGCTAAAAAAATGTTTCGATACGATTCAACTAAAATTCATTTACATCCCCTTGGCCATAAAGTGGGATTTTCTGCCCGCTACGCGGAGAGAAAATCTCACTTCGTGGCCAAGGCAAGACGTAAAACATTTGACAAACCACGGGTGGTAATTCGTAAAGCCCCAGATCGCATATTTATGGCCCTCACCTTCGGTTCGGGCCACAGAAACCTGCGATCTGGAACATTTACGAATTCACCACCCTAGGTTTGTAATGTACTATTACGGTATCGTTTCTGTTAATGTCCCAAGTACTATGCCGAAGTTAACTCATATCAACATGAACACCCTGTATAGTAGGTTTTGAAGACAAAAAACGATCGTAAATCACCTAACACTTTCATATTTTGCACTTCGATTGTCAATAAGTCAAGATGATGAAACGTCGTCGAAAGTTCTGGTTGATTTGCTTAGGCGAGATTCGAAAGGAATAAAATGAATGCCACTGGTTTTGAATACAATGAACACAATGCATTTCTTTATTCTTATTTAAAGTGTACAACATAGGCACAGAATATTTAATAGTATACTACAGACCGAATGGCCACGGAATCACCCGCCTGAATCTAGCCGGTGCGCAACTCGCGCCCAACTCGCCCTTACCGTCATTTGTTTCATCCGGAGACAGAGAGTGAATCATTGGCCCGCGTAGTGGTAAACACACATTTACAAGTGTACAGACGTCCTCGCACGCAAACACTGAGACTTCATTCGAATTGTGTTCGAAATCGTGCTTTTATAGGCCGTGTCCGCCGTGTCACATAGGTACGATTAATACTCTGCGTCAACTAAAGCCCGACCAGAAAAATAAAAAACTTCGCCATATTGCGGATAACTATTGGAACTAATTTCTTCAACTGGCAATAGTAACGTTAGGACGTCATTAATGTCATCAGTGAATTGCTGTCAAAGTGTCGATTGTGCGTGGTTTATTTATTGGATTTCGTGAGTGAAAAATGCCGAAAACTATAAAATTCACTTAAGAAAAGTGATTTACAATACGACAAAGTATTTGTCAGAGAGAAAATCTGAAGGAATGGACTGTATTCTTGTAAATAACATTACTGACCTTGTTGTCAACATGACAGGTAGGGTCGGTTCATTCAAACCGTTCGTTAAAGTTAACGTTAACGTTAAATATTTTACTATGGGACAAAATGACGTTTATGTCTGGAATGACAGCTCGGCGGCCATATTTAACGACCATAAGTCCGTCAACTGTACTTGAATCAACCGGCACTTAGTGTTGCTATAATTATTGCTAATTTAACGCCCCCAGAACAGGTTTTTTATTTTTCTGGTCGGGCTTTACTTATTTAAGTGCTTCGCCGCGCCTTCTAAGCTGTGACGTGCTACACATATTATCAATAAATAGTGGCAGCGTACTTGAAAACTTTAAATCGTTGAAGTAGAGGAATATAAATAAGCCATACGATAAATAATAATAAATAAATTATTTCGGAAGTCAATAAAAAATAACAAATAGTCTACTGTTTTACTATTATTTCTCTTACTCTGTTTTATAACAGTTGGTCTAAGGCCCAGAAAGTCATACGATAGTGGCAAAAAGGGGCTTTCCACAAGGAGGCTGCCTGTCACCACTACTATGGTGTCTTCTAATAGACGAATTAATACAGAAGATGAACAATATGAGGATATACACGCAAGTATACTCCGACGACGGGGTACTGCTCGTGATAGGAAAAGTGCTAAGCGTGGTAAGAGATCTAATGAACACAGGTATCATAACAACACTCCAATGGTGCAGAAGCAAAGGGTTAAACCTAAACCCAAACAAGACGAAGCTAACACTGTTCACGAGGAAGAGGCAATGCACAATATCACCAATTCAGTTTGACGGCGTTGATCTAGAAATGGTAAATTAAGTACCTGGGAGTGACAATCGATAAAACTCTCACATTCAGGAAACACATCGTGGACACATGTGCAAAAGCAAAAATGTCCATGATGCAATGCAGAAGAGCCATCTGAAGAACCTGGGGGATGAGCCCAGAGGTAGTCCTATGGATATACAAAGCAATCATAGTACCTAGAGTCACCCATGGAGCAATTGTATGGTGGCACAAAACAGCCACAAAAACAAACAAGACCGAACTAAACAAAGTTCAGAGACTAGCAGCATTATGACAACGGGAGCAATGAGAACAACGCTCACAGCATCCTTGGAAATGATACTGGGCCTCCTCCCGCTGGACCTAATGATAAAAAGGCGTGCTACAGAACAATGGTTTAAGCTTAAAAGCGAAGACCTATGGCTATCCATAGGTCTTCGCTTTCTATGCAAACACACAGAAAAGGGCCATACGGAAATAGACAATGAATACAGAGATAAACTGTCGATGATCCTGTCAAACAATGACCTCACGAAGAGGCCGGCGGACGTTCGATAAGAAATATAGAGTACACATAGGATCTAGAACAGAGTGGGAAGCTACTGATAGCAAATCGACAACAGTGTGCTATACCGACGGCTCGAGAAAGGAATCCAAACTATCTGGGGCGGGTATATACGTCAGACAGAG
Organism: Aethes cnicana; assembly: GCA_963971205.1. NCBI lineage: Eukaryota > Metazoa > Arthropoda > Insecta > Lepidoptera > Tortricidae > Aethes > Aethes cnicana. The sequence continues at coordinate 4,296,601 of OZ020287.1, read as the reverse complement.
GAATGGGACGGAACTGAAAAGAACCATCAATCTGGGAAGTTTTGCCAGCATTTTCCAAGCAGAGACCCAAGCTATATTGGAATGCGCGGAAATGCTTCAAGAGGCGGACACCCAGAACGACACGATAGCAATATACAGTGACAGCCAGGCTGCACTAAAAGCACTCAACAAAGAAGAATCATGCTCTAAACTGGTTATTGAGTGTAAGAAAGCACTTAACCGGCTGGCAGAGAAAGGGGATAAAGAACTGATAGTCGCATGGGTGCCTGGACATGAGGGCAATACCGGGAACGAAACGGCCGACGAACTGGCCAGAAAAGGAGCCGACGAAACTTTCGTGGGGCCAGAACCGAGACTGCCCATAGCTCACAACATCACAAAAGAAGTAATACGGCGCAAAGCAATACAAGAAACAAACCAAAGATGGCAAGATCTAGAGGGTCACAGACAATCAAAGATCTTTATAAAAAACATAGACAAGAAAAGAACGGCACAAGCCATAGGACACAGCAGGAACAACTTAAGACTAGCCATCGGAATAATTATAGGACACTGTACACTGAACAGACACCTAACTATTCTGAAGATAAGAGATGACCCAAGATGCCCAGAATGTGGCGAAGAAGAAACGGGAATACATCTACTAGCGAAATGCCCATCATACGCAATGGCGAGATGGGAAAGAACCGGAAGGGACACGCTGGATGAAGGTGACCTACAAGACCTAACGATAGGGAAGATAATAGGACTCTGCAAGGCTACAGGAAGGTTCAACGGGGCAACGGCGCTGGGAACGGATAACCCGTAATCCCAGGGGAGACCGGGGAATTGGGTGAAATGGTTCCGAATGGAGGACCGATCACCCGACTGAAACCAGGCAGTCGTCCCCTTCTATAAATAATAATAATAAACAGTTGGTCTAATGAAAAGGAAGACTATGTAGGTTAGGTAGGTAGTCTTTCTATAAATGTTACATAACATGTCTGCGACAAACGACATGCAATCAAGTCTGCACTTTGCAACGCATTGTGAATTGTCACAATGACCTTTATGCGTAACACCTAACTCGTATATATCGATATTCGGCGGTTATTGATGGGTATCCAACTGTTCAGGCGCGGAGAGGTAACAGACAGACAGACATACGGTTACATTTAAAATTGATGTTTAGATTATAATATTTTCGCTAACTTGATCTTGCTTAGGTACGTGTATGATATAGCTTAAATATTTAATTAATTCTAAAACATTACCGTCATGTTACCTTCACCTTACCTTATACATTTGAATCAACAACTTCATTCCAGAACCGGCTTTTGCACACACTTGAATGTGACAAATGTTAAGTAACATGTCAGCTTAGGTCTGGCTTAGATAACGGTATTTCGACATCTGCCGTCCGTGAGACGGACATTACGCAGAAAAATCGTAGATTAGGGTCAAAGTTCGATGTCCAGTGCATCACGACCGTAGTAACGAGCTTGTAATCGGTATTAATTGATTTAATTAATCAGGGATTATGAAATTCAGCGGTAACCCTCGTTTCATGTCACAGGAGGACAGGTTTGGCCCAGTACAGTTGGTAGTGAACCTGGCCACTGTTCCGACGGTTGAGTTCGAATCGCGCTAAGAGAAAAACTTTGTGTGTACCCGAGTCATGTATGTTAAAAATACTTTTAAGAAATACACCTAAAAATAAATACTTATTATTAGGTGTATTTCTCTATATAAGTGTTTATATCATTGTCTAGCACCCATAGTAGAAGCTTTGCTTACTTTGGGGCTAGGTCTCGGTTTCAAGATGATGATGAGGAGATGATGAATACATGAAATAAGGTGACTGAAAGAAAATGATAAGGAGGAGGCTCTCTGGAAAACAGGAAAGATTAAATTTCATACTGAGCTTTAGGGTGACAGATGCTGTAGTGAGTAGACCAGGATGCAATTGAGTGAGCATTGAAAAGTGAGTATTAGAATTTGCTATTTAGTCGGAGATCTCAAAATCACCTACATATTCACGCTCTTATATAATACTTAGCAAGGTTTACGGTTCGTCATTTGGATAGAGTAGATAGTGTCTTTTTGTCTGTACGTAGTTCACTCCACTGCTCCCATTCCCTAGCTATGACAATAAAGAGGTCCTTCTTAGTCTTAGCTCTTCCACAGCCCGATGTCCGAGCTTGGGGACTATAGTTCAAACCCTTTGGAGATGAGTTTCGATCGTGACGGGCAAGTCGCCTCAGATGTTGGTTCTTATTATTTACCCACTTGTGGATTAACTTTATTGGCTGATGCAAGGACGGTGATTGGTAAGATCTGTCTGCACGGTTAGCGTGGAAATGTTGAAACTCTTCGGTATTGTCGGTGTTGCGTACAACGTAATTGCGATGTGAATGTTTTCGACGAGAGGCAATGTGTGGTTTGAGTTAGAAGAAATATATAAATTTGCAAGGGAAACGAACGAAGTTCATCAAACTGACCAGTCACGGAAGTCATACCAAGTCACTAAGAATTATGCCATGTTTTTGAAAAAGTCAACCCAAACGTTGACTCCTAAATGTGCCCCTATGGTTTTAATTTCTTTTAGAATTCATTCTGAATGCACTTACCTAGTAACATCAAATTCAATGTTGATATAAGTGAATAACAGTGACACAGTATTTTGTTTTACAGATTTTTCTTGTAGTCTTATTGGATAGTTATCAATTTGACACTGAACAATACCTCAAACTGAGTCATGTTTAGTCACTATCCTCCGGATGATAAGTCTGGAACAACACTATTGACCTGCTTGACCTGTACAAATGTCTGCGCTGATTATAAGAGGATAATCTCTATATTAATAGCCTGCAATAATAGAGTAGATTATAATAATAAACTACATTAGCCTAGAGGTCAAGATGCAAACCCTGATTAAATGGTTACCAAGCGACTCGCATAAATAAATGTAAGCTAAGTCATATATTTAACCTGCTTATTTAATTTTAATTGTATTCCTTTATCCTACACCTCATAATAAATATTATTAATGTGTGATGACTGGATAAGTAGATAGATATATACTTGTGGATTCTGTGATTGCGGTCGAATTTAGTTAGTTGAAGTTTGGTAGGTACGTATTCTAATACTATTTCTTACCTTCTCCCTTAATATTATTCATAATTATATTCATTATTCCCTTAATTATATTCATTATTCTAATACTCTTACCTCTTCCTTTCTCCTTACTCTACGTGTTCTAACATTACTTTTGTATTCCTAAAATCCCACCACATATTCTATGGTAAATTGCTAATTTAAAAAAAGAATAAGCTCGTTCATATTTTTTTTCAACTTACTCATCCTGATGCCAACCCTGTCTTAAAGTACTTATATACTTACAGAAAAAAAAAATGCTTGTGCCACTGTAATAAATTTTAATGGGAGGAACCATCACAACTAGAAACTGCCAAGTATCGGGTTGCAAGTAATTAGAGCTTGAGTCCCAGACGAGGGTTATCGGCAGGTCACACGCATTGCTATAATTGCAATTGGCATCCAGCTGGGCCCTTCACGTGCATGCCGTTGGCAAACCACTTCGCGGGCATTCTGAAAATGTACGGGAAAGAAAGCCTTAGTGAGTAAAGTTTCACTTTTTCCAAGGGCCGACTGACCCTAATCGTAGCGTAACTTTATACTCGACTAGTAAAAGTAGTAAATGGATTTTTAGGGCAACGTCCTATTATGAACTGAACTTGGTAAAATAAGCTTTTAGTGACTTTATCGAGCACAGCAGCACAAGTTTTCATGTCAATGGAACGAAGCTAATGGGGTTTTCTATGGCCTTATTGTGGTCTGTGGACTGTTCGTCTAGTTACCGCAGTTAACAAAGAGTCAGATAATTGTCCCTAAGTAAAAGTATATTTTCCTACCAAAAACTGTTTATTTTATGCGGGAAACTTTCATTACACTACTTTGATATGTTTGTACTTACACACTCAACTGCAATGAAAACGGGTCACTTTGTATGGAAAATCCTATACTTAGTGACCCGTATTCATTGATGTTGAGTGTATTTGTGTCGCTCGTTGTTACAGAATATATGTGTAGTAATTTAGTTTCTTCAATATCCCATAGCGTCCAATTATTTAATAAACCGTGTAGAGTAACTACTGCAGTATAGGTGTATTGCAAAAATCTAAATTCTATCAGATAACAATAATAAAAACTGCTGTTCATAAAATACAATTATCAGATTACCAGCTATGTGTATGTATGATTTAGTATTACTACAAAGTACCAATTACATATTCTATGGTATTGCATACAAATCATACAATGTAGCATTTGGTGTGAGGCACAACTGTTTCAAGGGTCATGTTGACTATCAAATTGGACGTGCAGTAAGATAAGATAATGGAACGGTTCTATAACTCCATTAACAAAGACTATTACTTTGTTAAGAATGTCACATTATGATGGAGTAATTACCGTTTTTATGGAAGTGGCTACTTTGTTATGTCCATATTTCATATTGAAATTACCTAGTCTGTTATTGGATACATTTATTTCATTTGGTTACATGTAGCAGCAACAATTCAAGACAATCATACTCGTCGGTCATTCTCCAGACGTACATTTTTGCTTGTCTTCACTCTTTAACCATATAAAATCATAGATTTTATCATGGTTTATATTTTTTTATCGTAGAAGGTATTTGTATTGAGCTGTACATGAATTTTCAAAGAGATAGTTAAAAGGCTTCGGGTGGAAAAAAAATCTAAAAGTCCCATTCTCCTAATAAACACGTCGCGTCCCACTACCAAAACTACTTACGTTCCAATTTTTCCTGATGATATACATAAAGAAAACCCGATGAAAACAAGTTTATTTCACAAAAGAATATATATTTTCACTGTACAAAAAAAATCTAGTCAATACAGTCATAAACCACAAAAAATTCAATTATAATTACTTTGTCTCGAAACGTATCCTAAATCACGCGTCGCGATCGTTTTTGACCACACCAGTGGTCGGAATGTAGGCACGGATCTCGCTACCGCATTTCGGTCAAGCAGTCAGTCGCGCCCAAAGCCCCGTGCGGGATGGTAGTGTCAGTTGTGTCCAGGCCGCAGATTACGCACGTAAGTATCTAATTCACGCGTTTTGGTTTAAGAAATTTCTAATTAACAAGCTTACATTTTAAAAATCAACCAGCAACTTTATTGCTATGAGAGTTACAGAATACATTAAAGGTCGCAATATTTAATTGATACTAGATTCTGTGATTTATTACATGTACCTTTAAAAAGTTATTTTGTGTTTTTCAAGAATCCCTAATTCACGCGTCTAATTAACGCGTCGAAAATCAACGCGTTAATTAGAATTTGTGGAAAAATATCGTCATATGTATAAATTCAGAATAATAATTACTTACCGTAAGAATTGACCTACATGCATAGTTACATTATCATCACCATCATCACCATCATCACCTCAGACGCCCACAAGACGTCCACTGCTGAACATAAGCCTCCCCTTTCGATCTCCATCATATATAATACATAATACCGGTTGAAAGCTAAATACTTGCATAGAGCTTCTTTCGGCGGCATAATTACATATACCTACTTATTAACAATAACTTTCTCTTGGTCTGTGTGTTTGTTCCTAAAGTTTCCTTATTCAAGTATAATTCTAATTAAAACGTCGTTTTTATAATTCACACGTCATGGAAAAGTGTAATATTCTAAATAACACGTCGTTTTTCTAATTCACGCGCCACAGAAATTTTAAATTATTTTTAACTAATTAACCGTCAATATATTTAATGTGCCCAATAAGGATTTAAGTTTTAATGATCAAAAAGATACTATATTTGAGATAAAACTCATTGAAAAGTAAGAGGAAAAAAAGCGACGCGTTAATTAGAATTATAACATCGTTCTGGAGAATGACCGTCGTATTGATTTGATAGCATAAAATTCAAATTGAAAGACGTCAATGCACTCATTCATTGTATCGAAACATTATGACAAGGCCAAACTAGGCAAGCAAGTGCATCTATTTGAAATGGTTGTAACATAATAATATATCTAATAAGCACCAAAAAATACCAATAATCTCCAAGTCCGTCTAATAAGATGAATGAGAAATGAGGCATACATATCTCTTTAATTCGACGCCGAAATCTCTGACAGGTGAGTTTCTATAATCCGACAAAATTCGGCTTCACCTTAATGGAGGGAATGACTGTAGTTTCCCAGGGCCCCGCCTAGGGACCGGATTATTCTTCCTATAATCTGATGATACCACACGCGACGAATCTAATCTGGCTGTCAGGGATAGAGTTCAAATATATAGACGTCTCTGCTTAACTGCATTTGATAAACAAGGACGCATCAAGAGATTAGATTGGAGGATAAACTTCTGTTTGTCCATATCAGACGCGCAGGTGTCGCAGCGAAATATATGTTGTAGTCTTATGGATCAGAATGATGACATGAGACTAAAATTATCAAATAACAATCGGTTTAATGCTTGAAAAGGAATCAAAGTCTAGCTTTAATGGCTCTTTGGTTATCAAAATGACTGGTCTAAACTCCACTAAGTTCCTTCTCCTTCTCTGGGCCTCTGAACTGCTGCTGCGGTTCTCTCCCCGCTACCTTCTGCTTCGTCAGCCCTATGCGGGATGCCTGGATGACGTGTGCTCTGGTGCAGCGAGCAGGACAGGCAATCTTCCTGTGTTGCTATCCTCTTCACTCGTCATTTGTCGGTAATAGTAGTAAATCTGTGATTCTGTTAATGAATCTCAAGACTCAGTGGTCCAGCTTATGAATGACGTACGCTTATTAATGTATGAATGAAAGCAGCTCGTACACTGAGATTATGCTACGTAATCATTCGGTCTACGAGTATCCAATAAATAAGTTTGAATCTACTATATCTAACTTTCAAAATAACCGGTTGTTTTGAGATGACTGTCAAGTAGTCTTCTCTTGTAATCATACAAGAGTGTATAATTTCTCTTACGTTTACAATTTTGGGGTTCTAATTATTGGTGGTATGACCAGTTTACTAGTCAATTATAACTTACTTACATTTAGGTATTTAAACAACCGCCGTTAAATGAGGGTCTGGACCCTCATCTTGTTTACCTGGGTAAACATCGAGTTCTTCAAAACCAGTGAAATCTGGGACTTTTCTTCATATCCCACCTTTAAGATCAAATATATATAATATTTACCTAGACTTTAAGGTTTTAAAATTCTAGATTAACGTAAAGGTATGTAATGTATATGTGTCAGCCACCTGTGGTCAATCAAGGTTCAGTTGCGTAACACTATGGTTTATTCATGGTCCTACGCGCAGGAATGTAGCATATTCAGTCAGACACATAGGGCAAGAGCCTGACAACAGTTATTTTGTTTCTGAAAAAAAAACATTAAATTTAGAAAAATTGTCAATGAGTAACATACCTATACATATTCACTTTATCAAACAGGTTCAAGTAGAGGAGTTTCAAGGATCGCTGTTATTGATGATGTATTTATTTAAATTTTATTGCACATTAGTAAAAGCTAATACAAAAGGCAAACTTAACACCATAAGGCATAACTACCAGATTAATGACAATGGTTTGATTAATTTACTGAAACATAAATATTTCAACCTAAAATGAGCACGCGATGTCACAGCGATTACCTATGATGCAAGATAGGTATGGAGATAGTTCGTGACACTGACAAGGAAGAAGGATACTATTTATCCTTAAAATTTCAAAATCATCCCCAAAAGTGGAAGTTTAGAAAAAAAACTAGGAGTACCTACGTAGCGTCGCAGGGTGGAAGTTAGAAAAATATAACATAAGTTACGTACCAAAAGTTTGTCTACACCTCTTGGCTTATGATCACTAGCGTTAGCGATCATGCATCATGCCCTACGAATACTACACCCAAGAGCGATGAAATCAGGTCCCTTTTTATGGGAAATACTATACAAATTGATTCGATTGCATTGTACTTGAGTGTAGATTCATATTCTCCGGTAGCTCGTCTCATTTTACAACCTTTTGCACAATAAAACATAGCCCTATGAATACCATAACTAATATTACTATTCCTGTCGCGTACCAAGAAAGACCTTTTGTAAAGATATTGACGCACGTAAGTAGTGCTTATAAAATATTACCACACATCGGCATCGGGATCGTTACTGAAATTGTAGAAGGATAAAATAGGGAAATAAAAAATAATGTGAAGTGTGTTTTTGTTTTAACTTACGGTTGCATAATTTATAACTTTCCTCTTATGTTATTGATTATCTTTAAACTGTAGAACGATTTAGATATTTAGTACTTTTTCCTACTACGCCTATCTCATGGTAACATTTGGAGGGGTTGAGTGACTTAATGTTTGTTTTTTGCCCGGGTGTACGGTCAGAGTGCATCGAAATTGGATTAGGTAGTTTAATTTCCATTATGTATCTCGAGTAAAGGCGACCGGCATAAAATATTGCCTCATTTAAGTACTAAAACAATAACCAAGCAAAAAGCACTTGCCCAATTGCAATGATATTTCGTTAACGGTCAATTAGTACGTTCGTACGATGTGTAATTAAATTATTTACGATTGACCAATAAAATACTCGTAATTAGTGGAACTTTTGGACGTTCACGACCCATTGTAATCTTGATGGGTTAAAAACCGTGGTATCTTTGTGAATGAATGAATGAAAGAAATAGTTTATCTGCGGTAAATGTGAATATTTACAAAGATGCCACATATTATTATTATCAGTGCGCACACTTAGCTGCGTTCAGCATGCAAAAAATATCATAATTTTAAAACTATACGTACTTTATTTATTACATTCAATTTACAGTTTGTGATTGCTCTAAAAATGTGGGTTGAATACTAGCTAGTAGCCTCTCTTCTACTACTACTACATCCTATTTGCGTCCCACTGCTGGGCACAGGCCTCCTCTCATCACGAGAGGGTTTGGGCTATAGTCCCCACGCAGGCCCAGTGCGGATTGGCGACTTCACACACATCTTTAAATTACTTCGCAGTTGTGTGCAGGTTTCCTTACGATGTTTTCCTTCACCGAAAATCTCAGTGGTAAATTCAAATTGAATTTCGCACATAAGTAAACTTAGAGGTGCGAGCCGGAATCGAACCCCCGACCCTCGGCATGAGAGGCGGTAGGTCGAACCACTAGGCAATTCAAAGATGTGTGTGAAGTCCCCAATCCGCACTGGGCCCGCGTGAGGACTTCAGCCCAAATCCTCTCGACATGAGAGGAGGCCTGTGCCCAGCAGTGGGTGCAATAGGCTGTAGCAGTAGTAGTTAGCTTAGTGGAATGTAACATGAGCCTCTGACATATTGGTTCATTACTATTTCATTTTTATAACCTTGAAGGCGCGGAACTAATACTGAATTACCGTAGTGCCGCAAACATCGTGTAGTACGTAATCCACGGTTCCGATAGCGATGCGCTCGATTACCGAAGGCCGTGTGTGTAACCCAATTTGCTTAATCGAGTCGATATGGATTCTTTGTACATCGGCATTGTGGAGACCTTAACACGGAAATGCATGTGTGGCCTCGTAACCAATAAATTGCAACAAATTGAGAATATTTACTGAATAAAGTTATTCGCTGATTAGCGATAAGACCGTCTGCCATACTTTTTGTATAATTACGTTTACGTCTGTACTGTTCCTTGAATGTGTGGTGTTCTACTACTACTACTACTACTACTACAGCCTATTTGCGTCCCACTGCTGGGTACAGAGTGTATTGTATTGTAATGTAAAGACCGTTTTAGCGATAAATTAAAGAGGCGAAATCGAAAACCTTACAAAGTACTTACTTAACCTGGAATAGGCTTTAGGACCTTCTTTACGCAGTGTTTATGAGCAGTGAAAAATTAGTGTCCCTCTCCATATGTATGGTTGTGGGATCTATTTTCCGCACTTGACTCATCATTATGCTGAGCCTTTTTACGTTGACTGCCGGCTAGAGATCTAGCCAGCCTCGCCCTGACCAGAAGCGCAGGGTTCTCCTAATGTCTCCACAGTCCACAGCAGCCTTCACAAAGCGACCCCGGTGTCCCGAGGAGTTCAACCCGTTATGTAGCGAGAGACACCCCCTGCACAGGGAGTTGTCAGTTGTACCATAACATCACATCATCATCGTCATCATTTTAGCCGAAAGACGTCCACTGCTGGACATAGGCCTCCCCCAAGGCTCGCCACTCAGACCGGTCCTGTGCTACTTGCTTCCACCGGCCGCGGAAGGCCGGAAAGTTCTCGAGTGGCGTCCGCGAACCGAGAGACGAGCTGTCGGTAGGCCTCCAACGAAGATGGAGCGACGATCTCGTGAGGGTCGCGGGAAACCGGTTGTACCATATATTCGTATTTAATAGTATCTATGTATGAATAGGATTACGACTAAATAAAATCATGAACCGCTTCAATTTGCTTCGTACCTTTTAATTATTTACACTCTCAAGAGGTCACTTGAAGTATCTAGCAAATCAATCACCGGTTACTTCACACAATAAGCAAGACAATGAAGACATACGCATCCATTATCAGCTCCGCCGAACGAGGGACCTCAATATGTCATGTCTTCATTTATCGCTGGTGACCCCTGGGGCCTTGGCGAGGCATCCTAGTCACGTAGTAATTAAAATAATAGGCTGCCACCACGTGAATTAATCAGTGCTTACTTGCTGTATTTCTCTAATTCCTCGTTTTTTTGCAGACCTAATGTTGGATATGTGGTTTGTACCTACTTCGTAGTAGTCGTAGTAGGTAGGTGCTGTTTCAAGATCCCATAAATGAAATACACTTCTAATTATTTAATAGGTACTGTGGAGACTGGCCGAGTATAATCGGTGAGTTGACACATTTTCTTTCGAACATAGGTACCTATATTTAAGCGTAGAATTGTGTTGCTTTTGTTACTTAGTCTTTTGATAGCTCTTGTAAGGTACCTAATGATCTCTGAATATACAAAATAACATGAATTTCTAGTTGCTGTAGGCACGGAGATCAGCAGTGGAACTTGAAGACACGGAGACTCGCTGGGCATCAGGATGATGAATTAAGAAATCTAAATCTCGCAGACTGAAATCTAAATCTGCAAAAACTCAGAACTACCGGATTTCGCGCACACGCTGATGTAGGTATAAAGTTACTGAATCATTAAGTGGGTACCCAAGTAACAATTTCTGGTTCTATAGTAGCCCATAGAACATTTCTCAAAACACCACCTTAGCCCTATAAAAGGCCATAGAAGGTTGAGTAACGCCGATCTGGCGCAGTTATATCTCCATTTAGTGATATAGTGGAACCGTAGCAGCTTTAGTTGTGACGTTTTAGGTCTGTAAAGGTGATGTAATGATGACTCGTATTACAATTTAGTGACATACGGGCCACAGTAACGCTAATGTAGTGCTTTTTTATACTGTAGTAGCGTTCGTTGATTCCCTTATAGTCCTATTTTAGTCTATAGTAGAATCCGTGATTCCTACTGAGGCGCTTTCTCGGCAAAGTTTGGTATTGTGTGTTTTTGCTGTGAACTTTATTGACGGACAACAAAAATAATTCAATTATATAAAGGAGTAATATTCTATCGTGGTAAGTTTATATTATCTTATTTAGACATTTAATATTTCGATCAATGCTGCAAAAAGCACGTGCGACTAAAGTTTTACTGATAGAATAGTATTTGATTTGCTTAGTATTTTCAATGCGCCCTCGATTAATTGAGTTTTGAATAAAATATATTGATATTATAAAATTAAATTCACAGTTATTTCTACTTTAGAGCCATTAAGTACATCCGTGGGTCTTATCGGCTCACTATAGTACCACCGACTCCTGTCATGTCAAAGTTTGAGTATAAAAGTAACTGTTCACTTCCCTTATGTGCTTTTTTATCCTATTACCGATCTACAAACTCCATTATAGAAAGTTTCGGCCATATAAAAGAGTCCTAGTCACAATTATAGTACGAGCCTATAATAGGGATTCAAAAACAATTAGAACACTTTTAAGTACTATAAAAATGTCCTAAAAATCGATTATAAAACAAAACCGCTCTATTACGGCGGCATTATGGCTACTAAAGACCATGTACTATAGGAGTGATTTGTGGAACCACAATATCGCAAAAACCTTGTATAGTAGAACGTTCATCACTGCTAAAACGCTAGATTTATAGCGGTTGTCCGGGAAACCTTATAGCGCAAATTAGATACATAATGGTGATTTCAATCACTTTTATACAGTAACATAGCACTTTAGTGGCTATATTTGAAGTTTTTATAGCACTTGACTATAATAGCCCTATAAAATGGTTCTATAAACCTTTACATCAACAATTTATAGGATAATTTGGCTCTTTAGCTTATAGAGCAAGAATGTGTTCCCAAACGCCTTTATACAACTGGTAGTCACCGCTAAGACCTTTATACGACGTTTACTCAACCTTTTAGTGATGATAACCCAAGTTATAGGGCCAAATTGTTACTTGGGTAGGTAAAGATCATCCAAGTTAAGATGACGAAAATGCTCTAACAACTTTCAAGTGGATTTCCGTCATGTTATCTTGGATGAACCTCACTAACGTGTAAGTAGTAGAAAAGTTAACGGTTGTTCATTAATAAAATGTCCTTATTTTATTTTATTTATTAGGGGCATCAACAGCAATACAGTAAACAATTATACAAAGAAGTATAAATACAGTTAACAAAGAAAATAATAATTAGATGTCCACGAAAATAAAAATAGATTCTCTGGAAAAAAACTATTGAAAGGAAATCAGGGAAACTAAGAGATGAGCACTGGGTTAATATGAGCACGCATGTGTATGGGTGGGTGTGTGTGTGAGTATCATCGTACAAAAATAACGCAAGAACTGTGAGGAATAGGTACGAACGACGAGTGAATTATCTTGCCTCTCTAATTAATTTATGACCACCATATTTATACCTATAGATATTATTTCACATATATTGTTAGTAGACAGCAATCGTGAGCTAAAAATGAGCACAGTAAATACTGTCTCGTGATTGGCGAGTTACCCTTGGCTGCAACGGATGTTTTGGCGCGTTATTGATAAGTAGTGTCAAGAGGCAGTCACGAATTTTAAATCAAATCTGTAAATAGACAGACCTGTAAATAATTTCATAGATGGATATTTTTAAAGAAATAAATAATACATTTAAAAAGCGTTTAAGTAGCAGCAGCTTATTAGTTCATTAGTATTAAAAATGTTGGTTTTCCTTTCGATACGTGCATAAGACGCAGGAAATTGTTTAGAAACAATAACACCACATTGACTATTTACTGAGTATTGGCTCACAATTACAATTGTGTAGTTATAATAATATCATAACAATAGGCTAGAGATTTCTCTTACTAATAACGCCCGCCAATGACATCGATTGCACGATTTGCACGTGATCCTCAACTTTCATCTAAGTAGGTGCTTTCTTTCAGTGCTCTTGCAAAAATTGCCACCCATTGTGCCAAAATCCCGCTTATGATTACTTACCAACATTATTATTATAGCCTACTAGCTTCTGCCCGCGACTTCGCCATCGTAGAATTCGGTTATCGCGTTCCCGCGTGCACTATGCATTTTTCCGGGATAAAAAGTAGCCTATGTCCTTTTCCGGGACCCCAACTATCTCCATGCCAAATTTCATCTCAATCGATCAAGCGGTCGAAGCGTGAAGAGGTAACAGACAGACAGAGTTACTTTCGTATTTATAATATTAGTATGGATAGTATGGATAAAGTGTCCCACTCCACTGCAAAGGCCTCTTTTTTTCGCCAATCAGAGGAGATTTTGTGCAAGCTCCCGCCAATCTGGGTCAAATAAGTCCAAATTGTCCCGCCATCTCCTTTTCGGTCTGCCTCTGCTCCGGCAGTCATCTCGTGGAACCCACTTTTTTGGCCCACCATTCCAGATGCATTCGCCAGACGTGGCCAATCCAGTCCCATTTGACCTTGGCAGTTTTAACACCCACATCAGCAATTCCGGTTTTGGAGAGCAGCTCGGTGTTTCTGATGCGATCAGAAACCGAGAATGCTGCGCTCCATTGCTCGTTGGCAAACCTTGAGTTTTATCTACATGTTGCACGTATATTTACCTTTTCGTAATTTTTGCATGCCAACAAATTACCCAGAATCCTGAGCAGCACACTCCAAAATGTCAACAAAATTCTTACAAAATCTCCTTGACATCCAGACTGTTTGGTTTGCAAGCAACATTGAGTGCAGCAAAGTAAACTAGAAGGCCACTGGTGTATGCACAGCGAATCGAGTTAAACGGAACAGCGGATCAGGAAACACTGGTCACGAAAACCGCATTTAGGACTGAGATTTGCAGAATGATCACTTACTTGGTCGTGAATTTTATCATCATTGAAGCATTAAGTTGAAACAAGAAGACATTGACGGTTATAATGTTTGTAGCAGTTGACAGCTTTGATCTCTTATACTATATTAAAAGGGTAATTTTTCTGTGTCTTTCTTTCTGTCTATGTGTTTGTTAGAGTTAATCTCCGGAAATACTGAACCGATTTGAATGCAGTTTTCAAAGTGATAGAGCATCATTCGGAGCTACATATAAGCTATGTTTCGGATATCGGAAAGAAAAGTTATCGGCAATTTTATATTCTACGCAGTAGAAGTCGCGGGGCACAACAAGTAGATGAAAATTTTGGCCAAAATTTCGTATGTCTGGATGTCCAGCCGATTTCCGGCTGTTCTCTTCTACATTCTAGTCTTTCAGTCTTGACATTTTGTGACCCAGTGGCGATTCCAAAGTCAAAGTCAGATACTCTACCGATCTCAGAGCCAGTAGTTGATATAAAAATGTCTCAAATCGGTGTCGGTATCTTTCCTGTCATCAAATATCTTATTAGATCGAGGGTTGAGCCAGCAATCATTCCAGTATCCTCTTCACGACGGATGACGTCCATCAAATATTTCCAAGTATCAAGATTCAGATAACAAGGCAGGCATCCATCTTGTTTATCATCCTATCGTACCAACAGATTGGTTGTACTTTGTCAATTGGTCTGCCGAATGTCCGTGACCTTCAGGTGACGTACAATCAGCAACATAAACTAGAGTGGCTAGAAGCTATTACCTAAACTATAAGTACCTCGACACGCTCCTAGATATTCTCAATAGACAATAAAGGCATTTTTTCTTACCGACTTCAAAAACTGAAGCAATTTGTGTACCGATTTTTACGATTTTTGTTCTTTGAAAAGCCGTGGTGGCCTAGTTGTTCGACCTACCGCCTCTCGTACCGAGGGTCGGGGGTTCGATTCCGGCGCGCACCTCTAAGTTTACTTACGTGCAAAATTCAATTTGAATTTACCATGAGCTTTTCGGTGAAGGAAAACATCGTGAGGAAACCTGCACGCATCTGCGAAGTCATTCCAAGATGTGTGTGAAGTCCCCAATCCGCACTGGGCCCGCGTGGGGACTATATCCCAAACCCTCTCATGATGAGGGGAGGCCTGTGCCCAGCAGTGGGACGACAATTGGCTGTAGTAGTAGTTATTTGAAAGGTGGTCCCATTTTAGGTAGGTATTTTGGTTGTGCTCTGATAATGGGATCCACATAAGAAAATGAGGAAAACCCCAACATAATAGAACGGCTATCGGTATGAAAACTGCTCGTAAATTCAAAATCCCGGTGTATTCATGACATGCTCATTGCTCGCAGGACTGATGGCCGATGGGGCCGGAAAGTTCTCGAGCGGCGCCCGCGAACCGGGAGACGAGCTGTCGGTAGGCCTCCAACAAGATGGAGCGACGAACTCGTGAGAGTCGTGGGAAACCGGTGGAAGCAAGTAGCACAGGACCGATCTGAGTGGCGAGCCTTGGGGGAGGCTTATGTCCAGCAGTGGACGTCTTTCGACTGAAATGATGATGATGATGATGATGATGATGACATGACATGTTGTTGTGTGCATGTCTTAAACTGTACTGGAGATACCTTTACGAGTGACCTACCTATATCGCTAACTGTATAGGTAAGATGATGCATCGGCGGTATGCGATTGACGCCAAATATTGATGGATGGGTTGAGTGGTCAATTGTTAAAGGCGATTGATGATTAAAAAAAAGAATATATAAAAAATATCATTTAAACATCCTATTCTTGTGTTTTTATTTAACCAAAGCATACATAATATCTATCAAGGAAAATCAAAACTATTGTTTTAATTAGGTTAGGCCACTGTTTTCCTCCAATGAAACGATTTATATTAACAGGATAATACTGGATGAATAAGTGTTCACAGTGAACACTTATTCCATTATTATTCGGTATTTAGAAGGAGAAGAAAAAAATGTATCAATAATACAAAAGGACTCAGTAAGAGTACATAATACGATTACGAAAAGAGGCTATAAAAAATGCAACATAAAATAGCCCACACGCGGTCCAGTGTCGATTGACGACTTCACACATGTCCTTGAATTTCTTCGCAGATGCATGCAGGTTTCCTCAGCACCGCAGCAGAAACCGAACAGCTCAGTGCTATATCGAAATTAAATTCCAACCAGCCAAAAACCGGCGCGACCAATGAGAGACGGTGGGTCAAGCCATTAGGCTACCATATGGTATCTTCTTCGAAGTCCTTAGTACCTATAGTTAATAATGAGGATAGATTTAACGATGACTGCAAATATTAATAAATAAAAATGATAAACAAATAACTAAATCAATACCAAATGCTGGCCTCTATCTCATACAAAGATTGAGCATTGCCCTTCAACGTGACAAAGCTGCCAGCATTTTGGGTACGATGCCATGTAGTGTTGGCCTTTTAGTTTAGGAAGTAGGTAATGCGTAAGATTTTTCATATTTTAAATTAGTTCTTGGATATTTAAGGGAAAATTATTGGTAAGCTAACTTAAAAAAAAAGGAAAAAGGAATCGGTTAAAGGAATCGTTGAGAATTAATAATGATTTAAACTGAATAATTCAATACCTAAATAAATATAAAATCTAGTATCTAAATTGCTCGCTCACTTATCAAAATCTGCCAAGTTCAAATTTAAATTTGAAAAGTAAAACAAACATGATATTTATTTATCGGTCCAATCTAGTTTGTTTGATATTAAGTATAATATCACAATGCTATCGGTAGAGAAAGCATCTCAATACATACTTAACAAAGGACGATCTATAAAACATAAAAAAGATCCGATCACCAAACAAAGCAGATTCTAAGAAGTTTTCGAAGAATGAAACAGGCAATCAATCAGACAAAAGCTGCTGTAAATATTGGAATGATAGTGAAAGCTCACGGAAGCTTATTGGAGCTTCGTGTTTATTGACAGGCATAAATATAAGAGATTTCCATTAATATAATAATAGGTACACAGAGAAAATATACTTAATTAATTTATTAGGTACTCATAATAAAACAAGGTCGCATAACGGACTTTACAGTGACAAGATAAGATCTAACTTGAAAACTTGCTAACAGCTTTCGAACGAGCTTGCTACAAAAGCATTTCTCTCTGGTTTCCCTTGACTATCCCTCTCTAGGAATTCCCTTATCTTTAATCAAGGCTTGTGATTGATCCATTGATTGCGCCAAGAAAGTCGAAGGAACTGTTTCTGTCTCATTCTGACCGTAATAAAGAACATGCAAGGACAATTTATTTTTATAAGTAATATGATAATAAATGAAAATAGCTAGGTAACGTAAATGAGGAAAAATGCGTTTGTTTAGGTAAATGTAACGTCAATATTATTATTTATTACTAGCTTCTGTCCGCGACTTCGTCCGCGTGGAATGCGTTTTTTGGGATAAAAAGTAGCCTATGTCCTTTCCCGGGACCCCAACTATCTCCATGCCAAATTTCATCTCAATTAGTCCAGCGGTTGAAGCGTGAAGAGGTAACGGACAGACAGACAGACAGAGTTACTTTCGCATTTATAATATTAGTATGGATTATATTTGATTTACTTTGATAGGCAAACAGATGTGGAAATAGTCCTAAGTATATAAATATGTGAATAGGTACAATATGTGTACCCTACAGAGTCGTTTTACATCGAAATTTCAAACACTAAGTATTCTTAACTTATAACCGTAAAGACTTAAAACATGGCTGTTAACTTACAACGTGGTCTAATGATTTAAGAGGATACATGAGTTGAGCACCTTTTCAGATTGGAGAAATTTGAATCAGTGTTGCTGTCTCGCAGGCGCGGGTGGAGTGACAAAAGGTGCGGTAAGGACAACTGCAGCTCCGTCAAAAAATCCGACGTAAAAAACTCAGAAATCGAGGTTTCGTTCTCGACATTTTCCTCCTCCAAAATTAAACCAATCGTAATGAAATTTTGGGAACTGGATGAGAAGGAATTTATCCGTGTCGGACTGTTTTGATTTTTGCGTTTATTATTGTGGTTTTTGTATACCAGGCATTTCTTTGCGGCCCATTCAATCAGGCCGTTTTCAGAACTGTTTGGAGTCTATTAAGAACAAAAATATCACTAAGAGCAAAATGTACCGACACAGATACTGACGAAATTGATCTTATTTAAAAAAAACATTGATCTACGATCAAAATCCAGGGAGGAGTATGTTGAGAGCGTTTGTATGGAAAAATGACCATTAGCGTGTCCTCTTTTCTATGCATGTTCTTTGTTGTGACAGATTATAGTGAAAGGGACGGAAGTTTATGTAGTTTTTCAGAGTGTTACGCAACATCCAGCGCCCGCGCAGGTAACTCGGCGCCGCGCAGTCTGCCATACTCATGTTTGTTTTAATTAAAAACGCAGTGAAACCGACGCGTATGGTAATTATTTCCATGATGCCTGTCAAACTGAGACCGGTTTAGAATGAAATTAATCAATTTGACACAAATTGTTTCAAAAGAAAAGTCGGTACCTTATGTATATTTTCGCAAGTTCTTTTAAATTGTCTTCTACATGATGTTGGCCGCAACCTTATTTGCGCTTACCTACTTCATACCACAATTCCATCCCCCAATTTATTTATTTCGAGGTGAATTTGCAAAAAGCCTTTCCTAAAGATCGCTCCTCTAGTTCTCACTAACTAAAAAGTACTAAAAACCTCTCTGTAAGGTTCGTCAACTGTATACCCAGGCTTAAAGTTTTATTAAGTATATTTACTTGCTGGACAGACTCTCTTATTATTTCTTTCTTTCTTTCTTCATACCGCCATCGATTTTTTTTGGGTATGAAAAATAGCTTACGTCCTATTCTCAGACCTACTGAACATACACTCCAAATTTCATAAGAATCGGTCGAGCCGTTTCGGAGGAGTTTGGTTACAAACACTGTGACACGACAATTTTATATATTAGAGATTTACTTGCTGGGCAGACTCCCTCTCAAACTATGGTTATGCTTTTAGTCGTTAAAATGGCCTATCGACTGATACAATATTACACGAGAAATGCACACCAAAATTAAACTGCACCGTTATCAAAATGAATGTTTCTGTTATCAGTTTTATTACAAACAATCGTATCTATAAATACAATACTGGTACAGGCCAACCTGGGCCTGTCTGTTGTGTAGGGAATTTCGATTCAAACCAAATCCTTTTATTTAGAAAACCAGATTCAATTTACAACCTCATTGATTTGTCTATCGTTATAATTTCGAGAGGATATTTCGAAGTTATAAACTGACGGGAACTTTCTAGATTAAAAGTGTACCTACAATGATGAAACAAGCTTGGTACAGCTTTCTGTCCTGTTTTTACTACGTAAATGTAAAAAATATGATGTCACCTAGAAATTTGCCAGGATTGTACATATGAATACGTGTCGTAATCACTCATGATTACTTTCTCCAAAAAATTTGGACGTTGATGTTGTATCCTTGCTGTCTTCACTGTCAGTTAATTTTGCATATTTTTAGATTAAATGCATACCTATAGCTACTCTATCCTCCTTGGCCCAAAGTCGCTTTTAGGCGCCTTAATACACAACACAGAAGAAGCATCACAGAAGTTTGGTATCTACACAATCGAATTGCGACTATTCAACACAAAAGGAAAATTCAAATTCAAATCATTTATTATATTATTTATTTATTTTGTAAATATTACGTTTTATACAAGTAGATATATAAATACTGTTTATTTACTAGTAATGTATATTAATGTTTGTACTTGTTGTAATACAAATACTTTTCCATAAAATAGACACTGCAAAGATTTAATGATAAAAATAATCCTTAAAATAATCTAAAAGCTTCTTTAAATCAATAACCACTTACAGGTTAAAATCAGGGTCAACAAATGATTGTCTCTATCAAAGATTTCAAAACTTCGACCTCCAAGTCACAAAGTTCATTGCTCGGGCGGATCATGAATTGATTACTTACTATTAATGAATGATAGCAATGTTTAATGATTGTCTTAATGCATTCCACAAATGACCTACATGGGATGGGGCACAATTGAATTGATTTATTACGAAGTCAGTAAGAATGTTGCATCTGAGCTTGTGAAGTTGTGAGGTTCTTGGTTAAATTGCCTGCCTAGTCATTTGGTTTATGACTAAAGCTTGATCTAGCAAAACGGTATTTTCATTAAAGAGTATTTTAGAACAAACTGAGGAAGATATGTAAACTCAAATACCATGCAAATAACATAGACAATTTTAATAATAAAGTGTGTTATCTGTCAGAGAGTTGCAGCTGTTTATTCACGAGCAGTCGGAACAATAACGCAAAAATGAAGAAAACTGAGGTGAGAGCGGTTAATAAATACTTCTGTTTGAAAAAAATGTGTACTAAAGGTATATACGCTGAATTAATGGGAACACTGGGCGAGTCCGCTCCACCGTATTCCACAGTGGCACGGTGGTCAAAGGAGTTGGGAAGAACATCCACTCAAGATGAACATCGCGATGGCCGTCCATCTGACGCCATTACTGGAGAAAACGTCGAAAAAATTCATAATCTCGTTTTAACAGATAGAAGGAATCAGGCATCTAGTTGAGCTCACAAGCATCTCGTATGGCAGCATTCAAAGAATCTTAACTGATTAACTACACATGAAAAAAGTCTCCGCTCGTTGGGTGCCTAGAATGTTAACGGCTGAACAAAAGAAAATACGATGTGAGATTTCGAAGTCTAATCTTGACAAATATCAAACTGATCCCGAAACATTTTTGCGTCGGTTTGTAACCATGGACGAGTCTTGGATCCACCATTTCGATCCTGAGGCCAAACAGCAATCCATGACCTGGAAGCGAGCGTCTTCCCCTACACCGAAGAAATTCAAGGTAGCAAGCTCCGCTGGTAAGGTCATGGCTTCAGTGTTTTGGGATGCTGAGGGAGTCATAATGATCGAATACCTGGAAAAGGGAACCACTATTACGGGCTCCTGCTACGCTGACCAAATACGCAGATTGAGAGAGGCAATCAAATAAAAGCGGCGGGGTAAACTTCGAGCTGGCATCCTGTTTCACCAGGACAACGCACCGCCCCACAAGGCCGGCGTTGCGATGGCTGCCATCCGTGATTCAGGGTTCGAATTGCTGGAACACCCCCCATATTCGCCAGACCTAGCCCCCAGCGACTTTTATCTCTTTCCACGGCTGAAGGAAGATCTTAGAGGCAATAAATTTTTAAATTATGGCGAGGTAATGGCCGCTGTGGAGGCATTTTTGGAGGGTCAAGAAAAATATATTTTTTTAAAAGGATATCGTGGTCTGGAGAAACGACGGTCTAAGTGTGTACACTTGGAAGGAGATTACGTAGAAAAATAAATTATTTTATTAAACATTTTATTTGTCTTTCATACTGATTATCATTACTTTTGGATCACCCCTCGTATATGGTCTTTTCCCCGGACACCTCTGAAAAAATATTTTATGCAACAAAAATAAAAACGTCGTGATATTTTTTAATTTTTTATATTTATACAGCTTGTTATTAAAATTCAAAATGTACGCGCACGCTAAGACCTGAAGTGTATTTTAGACTGTAAACTTGGTTGGCTGTAGCCAACTGTGGTTGAATACGACGGATATGTCCCTTGAGGTCAAGAGAGTGACCTAATGTAGGGACATCAATAACGACGACGTATAATCTGACAGAGCGGCAGTTAAGCGGTCGGTGAACTTAGAAAGTGAACCGATAACTCGGACAATGTAAGCTCGGCTTATTTTAAACTAGCTTCTGCCCGCGACTTTGTCCGCGTGGAATGCGGTACTAGCGGGCCCGCGGGAGCTATGCGTTTTTCCGGGATAAAAAGTAGCCAATATGTTGACCAGTGTTATAAACTACCCCCATACCAAATTTGGTTGCAATCCGACCAGTAGTTTCGAGTTAAATCCGGACATACATACATACACACATACACCACATACATACAGACATTTTTTTTAAATCGTTTATTTGTGTTCAGTTTTGTTTATATGTATAGTGACCTCGAAATGATCTATCTATCTATGACTAATCATTTGAATATTAAAAAAAGAAAGCCGTTCTGGAATGTCTAGAAGTACTCTGAAGCTCGTTGTAGCAACGTGCGCTTGTGCACTTAGGCCCCACTATAAAAACAATATGTATTATTATAATTCTTGTTTCCATTTAACCTCAAGGAGTACCTCTAGCACTACCATCTGACGATCCCCCAGTTATTCGTCACATGGTGGTTCACAGTATAGACAAGTTACAGACGCGACTTGTTCAACAAACTTATTATTAGTATAGACGATATATTGACTTGCGCCGAGAGGTTCCTCCTCGTTTTGGCTATGGATAAAATGCCAAATCGAGGCGTTTTGTAGATTGTGTTCTTGATTTTTAAAATAGAATATTATCAGTTACCAGAAGAATACCTAGCACATTCAAAAGTCGCCATTTTAATCAGTCATTTTATAAGTTTATACCAATTGGAAAAATAACGATATATTTTTAAACACTACATTTTCATAGGTTGTCATTCATGATCAACAAACAAAATCAAAATATGTATTTCACCGATTTCTATTTTAAACAGTCTAATACTTAGTTGTAGGTAATGGTTGTTTTCCATGATCATCAAATGAAAACATTCATCAAACAAAACCAAAATATGTATTTCACCGATTTATATTTTATACAGTATATACGTAGTTAATTGTAGGTAGATAATGGTTGTTTTCCTTATACCTTACGTATGCCTCTGTTGACGGGAAGTACTCTCCAGTTGTCACTGAATCATCCTGTTTATGACGCCTATGAATTCCCGATGTTTTTTTACTGTTTAATTAAACTAATTCGACTAGTCATTTCATTGATTTTAATATATTTAGTAGCGCATTTCTCTATTATCTTTGGTCTTGTTATCAATTAAGTACTTTCTCATAGATTAAAAGATTGGCTTTGCTTAATTTAGGACTAGGTCTACTACTACTACTGCCTTTTTTGGGTCCCATTGCTGGGCTCAGGCTTACTCTCATCACGAGAGGGCTTGGGCTATTTTCTCGCGATGTTTCCCTAGAGGACTAGGTCAATTTATGTAAAATTTAGATAGATTTATTTATTTGTTTATTCATGATGTATATTGACGTATTGATTACGCATGCACACGTGAACCAATTGATTAGAATAAGTCGATAACAAGTACCATTAATGCAATTTATATTGAGCCATATTATGCCACGTACTTGTATATGGATGACATGATTGTGATGTGTAGAGTTATGCAGGAATGTAGAGCGAATGCCAATATCATGCATATTAAATGGGCCTTAATGAAACAAAGGCATGACTACTTATTAGTAAACAACAAACTATTTGTAGGAATTTATAGGATATCTGGGGGCACGGCAGTGCCACCGGCAAGACGAGCCAAAGGCAGCGCAGGGCACTTCCTACATTTTCTTTCATCGTATTTCTAGTCCATAGGAACCTACTGCACAGCATTCACTCTCTACTGGGCACAACGGCACATTCATCGTTTTTTGGCGAATGTTGAGTTTTTTTCCTAAAAAAATCACGTATTTCAGTAAATTACTGGCTTAAATCCCTGGATGGTTTCGAGAAGATCTGCAAAATGTCATTTCTTTGACGATTCGTATTAATTAGATCGATTATTAGAATTTTATCTTATTCGTCTTAATCAGTTAGTATGCAGTTGAATTATTATATTTACTATTAGCCTTTGCCCGCGTCTTTGCGTTGAATTTCATATTAATTGAGGGATTATATCAAACAAACAAACACACATTCACATTCTTAGTAGGTAGTAGCATATTAGCAAAGTGCATAATTCTTCAATTATGTAAATTACGCGTTTATTATTGCGAGTTAACCTAGTATTCATGTTTATTGCATAACACGTGTATCGGTGTATATCTTCATAGCAATTTGAAATTTATGAAGCGCATAAAAGCCAGTTAAACTTGTCTTCGGTTACTCAAGCATTTTAGACGTCCTAAAAAAATCTTATATAACTTTACTTACTATACAAGCGGCTTCAAACGCAACGAAGTGAAATAACTAGAATTATACATACATACGTGGTTACTTCATGGTTATTCGTGGTTATTTCATGAAATTTACCACCCAAAATCTATAGTACCTATAAATTCATTATGTATCTAAATTTTAATTCACAGAGAGGTTGACTTGTAAAAAATAACAAAGACGCCCTTTGTGTACAGTCGAGTTCGCGAATATGTACACAATTTTGCACTTTACTCCTTTGTGATAAGGTCCAAAAGTGTACACATATTAACGAACTCGACTGTACCTAATCAAGTTTTAAAAAAGTATGTGTACACAGCTAAAAACGCAAGACCTAAAATTATGTGACACCAAGGTTCCTTAAATTTCGTAAGTGGCACTAAAAAGTATTTTTCGAAATTCATCCCCTCGATCTGACACTGGGGACTGGGGTGAGCATTTTTATAAAACACGCTGCGAGAAAAAGGAAGTGATAAATAAAACACAATCTATTTAGATCCTGTTAAGAACTTCCAAATAATTTGTACATCTGCCGCTTTGATTAGAACATGATGAATCGTCAACTAAAAGTAATTACCGGCATTGATTGATGTGTCTTCCGAGAATAGCCGGAACCGAAAGACCTAATCGTTCACGAATTACTCGTGCTCTGCCAATTTTACCGAGAAAAATCGCTGTCACGAAAATCTGCATTTCCGGCTTGAACAAGATTAATCTTGACCAGCAGATTCAGCAGACCTCGCCATATTGCGTCTTAAATAGTGAAATAAAATATATGATTCAAATGGCAACAATAATTTTAAAAAAGTAAGCCCCCAAATCTATGTATGATTATAAATAATGATAGTCTTGTACTCACTCCTGTTGACCATTGCAATTTGGTGTTACGATGTGAAACGCAAAACTAGGTACCCTCTTAACAGCTCTGCTGCATTCTGGTCAAGCTTCTCCTTCTTGAAGAGCAATTAATAAATAATAATAAATATCTTGGGACATATCACACATATTGACCTAGCCCCAAACTAAGCAAAGCTTGTACTATGGGTGCTAGACAACGATATAAATACTTATATAGAGACCATCGGAACAGACGGCAGGGTCACTACCAACTGGACCAATCCGGCCGATTAATGTTTTATGTTATAACGAAAATTTAATGCTATAACGAAAAAATCTGTGAGGCAAGACAATCTTGAAACCACGACAAGTTAGTCTGTTCTACTACAAAAAAAGTAAAGCCAACTCATATCACTGTTTGACTCTAAGATCGTTACTAAGCAATTCGTTATAATATAAGAGTACCTGCCTCTAACAATACGAATCTTGCTTAGCAGATATTTTTTTATTACCTTATCTACCTATGACTTTTTGTGCAGCTAATCCCACCTACGTATTATTTCGCCGACCTTCGTTCTAAATGAATGCTGAATTAAATCACAGTAAGGCAAAGAGCGAGGTCGATGACGAGCAATCGTCATTACAAAGTGTTGGCGGCTGACGCCAAAATACCGAAACCCCTAAAATGGATTGAATCTCATGGTCTATGTTGCATTTACTTTGGATGCTATGGCTGCAGTATCGGAATATCTCACGCAAAACCTGAATATGAGACAATGCCAAGTTTGTCGCTAAAAAATAAGTGGAAAATAGATGCACAAAATACTTGCACCAAACGACTAACCTTTATTCATAGAAATAAATTAGGGTTAAGCGGTTAACCCGAGGTTAGCGGCTTGGTGCAAGGGGGGCTGGTGACTTAATTCACAGCTTTACCAACTATTTTCAAAGAAAATTTTAGAAATTAGTGCATGATGGTATAGCGAAGCTAATATTATGAATCAAAAAAACTTAGTAAGTACTTCATAACTACCCAGTCTGGCTTAAAAATATATTTCCAATGTCATATCGAACCCTGTTTAAAAGATTTTCAATTTTCAAAATCCGATTGAAGTTGTGTCGCACATTCCCTATGCGAACTTGGCTGATTACACTACCGCATGATTTTGCTTATTAGCGTCGACACTATTAACCTTACTAATTTAATATCAAGAATTACTGCTTCACCCACTCAATATCTCATTTCGATTATTGTAAATCGATTGAAAACAAAGGAGCTTTCGCAACAGTTATTCTAAATATTTAACCTTGCGTTGTGGTTAAAGGTAGCGGTAATGTAGGACCCCTATGGGTAATATTATAGGTAACTAGCTGACCGAGCGGGCTTCGTACCGCCTTGGTTTTTTTTGGGTTGGTTTTGAAAAATAGCTTACGTCCTATTCTCAGACCTACTGAACATACACACCAAATTTCATAACAATCGGTCAAGCCGTTTCGGAGGAGTTTGGTTACAAACACTGTGACACGAGAATTTTATTATAGGTAATGTCGGCCCCAATTGTGCCCTTACCAACCAAAGGATAAAGAATCCATGCCATTTGAAACAACCTTTCTGAAAAATCCTTAAAGGAATAGGTTTTTTTTTATTAACACATTCATACACATGGTCTATGTTATTTAAAAAGGTACCTGGTCTTATTATATTAATACATTAGACCTGAGAGAATCGTTTTTAAAAACGTCACAATCAATCAAACCTGTCAAGCAAGTGACAACCGTATCACCCAGCAGACAAATGTAAACAGATTAGTCGCACTTCTGTTAGGCATAAGTAGCAAGACACATCTTAGAAGGCGCGCAGATTAATCAATAATGGACTCTGTTTCAACGGCTTAAGTACTTCGCCGCGCGCCTTCTACGTTGTGTCCGGCTATAAGCTCCCTAAGATCATAAAAACAAGAAGACACAGGAAGGCAATAAAATGAGGAGTGACAATTCAAAGAAAAAACAAAAATTATTAACTACTAGCAAAGTTAATATACACACGCTACTAGTTATTAACCCTGGTCAAGGCAACTGAAAACTGAAATCATAATGTTATATCATCATTTATTTAAATGGTATAAATTCTAAGTTAATCCATACTTAATATTATAAATGTGAAAGTGTGTTTGTTTGTCCTTCCTTCACGTCGCAACGACTGGACCAATTTGAATGAAATTTGGTATGAATATAGTTTGGGACCCTGGAAATAGCATAGGATACTTTTTATCCCGATATTTCAACGTGAAAGGGTTTTCTACGGGTCAGACCAGTTTTTTCAATACCTTTCGATAACTATAACCGCCTATTATGTATACATTATCGGGTACGAAAATTTAAGTCTATGCGGGACGAAGTCGCAGGCAACGGCTAGTTTTCTATATAAATTACACACAGGTATAAATCTAATATTTATTGGGTTATTTATTTAAAAAATCCACAGAGTGGGTTCCACGAGATGGCTGCCGGAGCAGAGGAAGACCTGAAAGGACCTGAATTTGGACTCATTTGACCCCGATTGGCGGGAGTTTGCACAAAATAGAGGAGTGGCGAAAAATAGAGGAGGCCTTTGCTCAGCAGTGGGACACTGTATAGTAATTTAAATGTATAATAATTGGGGCATTGGTGAACGAAGCCATAAATAGTTCAACCTTTGTTTCCGGGCTATTGTGGAGACACTGAAATTGCCCCAAAGCAATGGGCATAGGCCCAGCAGCGGAATGTAAATAGGCTGTTGTAGTAATGGTGGTATGTTGTGGAGCCACTAGTCACGTTGCCTTAACATATCTCTTTATTTCTATGATCTATGTAGCCTATATGTAAGTACTTATCATCTAGTTATGTAGTCGATATCCTATAGTCACCCGAGCTGCCTCCGCCCAAGGTTGGAACTTGTTACCAGACACCGCAATGCATAACACACGTACCTTTGTACACAAGGGATATTATACTCTATTTAAGAATACGGACGTTAGGGGTGCTTCTGTATCTAGGAATTGTAAATATCTAGGGACACCTGACGCGAATTACCTAGCTCTAGATGTCTAGGGTACTAGACATGAATATGAGGATACTTTAGAATCTTATTAGCGCTACGTGGATAAGTAATATGTAGCCGGTATGCATTTTGAAGAAGAAGGAAGGAAATAGTAACTTCTTTTCTTAAATAAGTGAAAAACTGCTTTGTGGAAGTTTTGTCTATCACCTTGCAATTACCGTACTTAGTGTTACCTACTGGTTTCTAAAGTTAAAACTTTCATTAAATATCCGCCAATTATTATGGACTTTTGAACAACGCTGGGCGTTAATCATTCGCAAAAATAGATGGATAGATTCTACGAATAGCTTTCTCCAGTAGGTATTTGAGATTTATAGCATTTCCTTTGATTCATTAGTCAGACGGCGAAGTCGAACAACACTGAGCCACGCCCCGGTGTAAGTGGATTGGGTAACCTCTAAATCCTGTTGTGTTATTTCTTTACCAGGGTTTTTAGTGTTCGCAGATTTGTAAATGACTGATTATAGTTTTTTGTTTAGCTGATTTTGTCTGAAAATATTAAAAAACTAGCCTCCGGCCGCGACTTCGTCCACGTAGAATTCGTTAATAGCATTATTTTAATTTTCAAGTTTCAGACGCGACTTCTTCTACAAACTTACTAGTATAGATTGTCTTTGCAATCAACATCGTCCCCCTCTTTTACTACCTTAAAATGTACCTAGAATATGTCACTTACAAGCCTCTTAATAATGTACTTAAAAAAACATATTGATGTATGCAACGCGCTGTTTTTTATGTGAAAGAAGAACAAACAAACACACATGGGAAATAAGAACCAGGCATACATTTACAAACTGTAACTACAATCAACAGCAATGAATTCGGGTCAGTTTCTATAGGATTTTCCATACAAAGTGACCCGAATTGATTGCTGTTGAGTGTATCTAACCATAGGTTGGAGACGTGGGGATCGTGTATGTATAATGGCTTTAAAATGTGGGATTCATTAAAGTGATATGTGGTGACTTGTGGAAATTCGCAACTTACGTTTTAGACCAAACCATGCATCAAGCTAATGCTTCTAAATTCGGCAACATTAGGCAGATTTAATGACTTAATTCAACCCATTCTAATGATTACAATTGCCCACTGTAGGTTTTTTGCTAATTATATAGGTATACATGAAATTTCACATAGGTAATGTGCTTTAACATTAACTTAATGCCAAAATTACGAGCTGAGTTGTATTACAGACATAGAAAGATTTTTTTTTTGTAATTGAAAAAATGTATACTATTATTACTACTACAACAGCCTATTTACGGCCCACTGCTGGGCACAGGCCTCCCCTCATCACGAGAGGGTTTGGGCTATAGTCCCCACGCGGGCCCAGTGCGGATTGGGGACTTCACACACATCTTTGAATTACTTCGCAGGTGCGTGCAGGTTTCCTCACGATGTTTTCCTTCACCGAAACGCTCAGTGGTAAATTCAAATTGAATTTCGCACATAAGTAAACTTAGAGGTGCGAGCCGGAATCGAACCCCCGACCCTCAGCATGAGAGGCGGTAGGTCGAACCACAAGGCCACCACGGCTTCAAAACGGAAAAAATGTATGACGTGACACATTTGCGAGACATCTTTCGACGGCGCCGAAATGAGGAAGGCGCCAGTTTTGTGCAAGTGTTCATTTTTTTCCGATTTGTTCCAGTGACTTTTACGTGCCAGTCCATTTGAGCCCGCTCAAAACAAAGAGGGTTTTATCTACCACCGGCGGCGGCGCCAGGCGGACATGTGCGATAGATTTGTCGGTCGCACGCATTATCGCTACTTTGGAGGTCAACAATTCCACACTCATCTGTTATTTATGACTGGCCACAGTGACGTTTGACAGTTTTATTTTTCACCATAAACAAAAATTTTGGAATTCCTTTCAAACGTTCTTTTTTTCAAATGTCCTATTCTGAATCTGAAGCACAGGGCGGACACGGCCTAAAAGCATGATTTCGAACACAATTCGAATAAAGTGTCAATGTTAGCATGCGAGGACGTCTGTGTGCGTGCGAGGACGTCTGTACGCTTGTAAATGTATGTGTATCAGTACGCGGGCCAATGATTCACTCTCCATCTTTGGATGAAACAAATGATGGTAAGGGCGAGTTAGGCGCGAGTTGCGCGCCGGCTAGATTCAGGTGGGTGATTCCGTGGCCATTCTGTATGTTGTACTTATAAATATTCTGTGTCTGAAGTGAGTTGTCGTGATTGACATGTTTATACTTACTTACTAGATACATACATAATAATATTTTATTTTTTTATATTACCTACTCCATAAAATGTTAAGCACATTTCAAAACGTTCGTAGTCAACTAGCAAGTTATAATAACTTAACAGTTCTATGACACTGTTACATAATAACAAGAGTTCTTTTACTACTGTTCTTTAATAAATGTTAAACCTATCACGTGCCGTCTCATAAATATAATAATAAGACGCAACTTACTAACCGTTAACGGGCGGCTACGATTTTAATACCCTCCTTAAATTTTTGGAGTCGTTAAATTCTTAACGACTCACAATGAGATGTTTATGTTCCTCCATATTTTATCCTATTACTATAAACGTGAGATTATTGCTGAAATTCATTGAATAAAATAGAAGATTTAACGCCGTTTCGTAATGAAACAAGGTCGAAGAAATAAATATTCATTGCTTATTGCCCTTATTGGATAAATGTATCTATAAGAAAGCAATAAAAGAAACTCTTTGTACATTTGGCCGTTTAAAGTAAGTACTTAATTCGGTCATAAATTGTAACAACTCAGCTGCAATTTTATATTTGTGATGTCATTACAGAACATACATACAAGAGTATTACACAGTTGGACAAAAAACAATGCAGCATCCTTAAATTGGCAATGCAAGCTTATACGAATCTTTTGAGGTTTAGTTCTTACATTAAATTAATGTTGCCATAGCTGAATAAATCCATCCATACTAAGGTAAGTAGGTAGGTATTAAAATTACAAATATAAAAATTACTCTGTGTCTTCCTGTCTGTCTGTTACGTTTTCGCGCTTAAACCGCTTGACCGATTTTAATGAAATTTACACATATATTTACTAGATATTGAGATAGAAGTAATTTCGAGTCCTGGGGAAGGATATAAGCTATTTTTATCCCGGAAAAATGCATAGTTCCCGCAGGAAGAAATTGCTTAAATATGGTCAAATTCAAAATAAAATGAAAATTAATCTAATACAGGTTTGAAAGCCAAGGCAGACCCATGGGAGGAATATATTTATTATCTGTGCTTCTGTTGACATTTCTGATGATACTGGCAACTAACAAAGACTGGCTTAAAAAAAAGAAAACAAGCGATATATCATCGGGGGTTGGACAAAAAAGGGCTCTAATCGCTTCGATGCACTTCGGTCGCTACCTGATTTTTAATAAAAACGGAATTTAAAGACGGATAACGGAACGGATGGACCTGTTGTGTAATATTATAATCCTTATGAAATATTTTTGAAGCTTGTAATATGAGAATATTTTAATCCTTCGATAGAGACGTTAAAATTTGATTTTTAATTTTATTTTCATATTATATCTCGAGTGTTCTCAAGTAACTGGATACTCGCCTTTAAAATTCTCTTAAAGCCATATTCTGCGGTTCACAGCTCTGTGGTTAAAATTTTGATATGACTGTATTTAAAAAAAAATAGAGAGAGAGCGTAAGTATATTAAACACTCTATCAACACATACTGAGAATGAATAATGTGAATTTGTGATCGGGATATCAATTTTATTTTCGTATTTCTATTTCTAGTAACTGGATACTCGCCTTTAAGATTCTCTTAAAGCAATATTCTTCGGTTCACAGCTCTGTGGTTAAAAATTCCTAAAAATTTAAATCGGGATATTAATATTTAATGCTAATACTATACATTTACAATGCCTACACATTACGATATTTGTAAAGCAGTTGACGAAAACGATAATTAGGTATATTTAGTAGACGAAGTTAAAATATCACTCGCCATCAGATATATCTGAGCGGACAAGGTGGTCATAAACATCTGAACATGATCTTAATGGCAAGACGTTAGAGTGCATGTTCAGATATTTATTATCACCCTTGTTTGGTTAAATATATCAGATAGCGGCTGTACCGTACTGTCCTATAATACTGACATTGTTTTTTTTTAAACAAGATACCAACACCACAGCCAATTTATCAAAATGTTAATCCACTTAAGTCCGTTTTGAGAAAACTTCACACCTCGCATCACATTAATCTTGTTTTTCAGGAGAAAAAAATAAATAATCTTAAGGTTTGATGATTTCTCAGAAGGGCTCACTGTCAGCGCGATTAAACATCATGGCAGTTACAAGATTTAAAAATTAATGAACTACCTATTTTGTTTCTTATATCCTTCAGATAGAGTTGAAAATTTGCGTTGAAGCGTTTTTTTTTAATAAAAATATAAATAGTTTGCGCACGATTTGTCACCCTTCATAAAGCAAGGACCACGCGGCGTAAAATACAAAATTATGCTCATGGGAACCATCCCCTATTCGCAGGTGTCCCTTATAAAATAAAACGAGAAATCGAATGCGGTTTTTTGATAAAAGTTTTTATTTCCCTTCATTCAATAACGTTGTTTACGACCTTGTATTTTATTATGAATTTTAGTTTAAGTCGCGACCTTTTTAGAAATTATGGCAACTTTGTTTTTTTTTTACAAATTAGACGAAGGACGAAGACCATAAAATTTCTGGCAGAATGAGCTCGCATGTTATTTATTGGTATTATTTTAGGACTATGTCAGTCAACCGTCCCTTGCCAGACTTTGAGGGCAGAGCTGAGTTTTTATCCCAAGTTTCAATGTGTTTGAGACCATGGGAAACTCCCACGCTTTTTGTAAATTTTAAGATCCTCAACATGAAAAATTTAATTGTTCAGCTCATTCTTCATTGTGGTCTCCCAGCGGATTTCTTCCACGGTGCTGCAAATAACATATAACAGTAAGGGTCAGTTGACTCATGCATAGTTGACGGACTCCTGGTCGTTAAATATGGCCGCCGAACTGTCATTTCAAAACGTCATTTTATCCCAAAGTAAAATATTTAACTTTAACGTTAACTTTAACAGACGGTTTCAATCAACGTACCCTAAGTATCAGTTAAAACGAGACTGAATTTCTTACAATCCTTTTACCTACAAGGGGGCTAGATAATATTATTTCTACGAGTATACTCGGGGAGATTGCATCTTTTGTGTAGGTAGGTAGTATTTCTTGGAAAATGACATACTTAGTATTTCTCAGCTCAGAGACATAAAAAAACCTTAATTATAAATATGTACTTGGATACTCGAGTGGCGTCCGCGAACCGGGAGACGAGCTGTCGGTAGGCCTCCAACAAGATGGAGCGACGACCTCGTGAAGGTCGCGGGAAACCAGTGGAAGCAAGTAGCACGGGACCGGTCGGAGTGGCGAGCCTTGGGGGAGGCCTATGTCCAGCAGTGGACGTCTTTCGGCTGAAATGATGATGATGATGATGACTTGGATACTATTTTTAACATTAATGAATGTACGCGATAAGTGCGATAACGATAACTCTTCATCGTGGACTAAGTAGAGTCGACGTTAAAGAGATGTTTACACTTTTGGACCTTAATACAACGGAATAGGGTGAAAAAGTGTAAACTTCTTTTTGACGTCGACCGTACATAAACGTGTCTGAAATAGTCTGAATTAAATTGCAATTGATTAAAAAATCCAGATATTAATAAACTTACTATCAAATTATATCACCTAACTTGAAAGTTAACTAAGTTGAAAACGAACCATGGACGCTAAGGCTCAGCACAATATTTAGTATTCTATTACTTATTCTGTGGCATAGCTGGTTATAATTTTTGTTAATATGGGCTGGTTTGTGTACCTACTAATTTCAGTTGCTTATTCAGATGTCTCCCCTTCGTCCATAAATTAAGATTAAGAGCTTAAAGTATGAAGTTTGAATAAAACAAGCATGTTATAGTTATACATGGAAAAAAATATTGTATTATTGTTTAGCGGTTAGTTAAACATGCATTAATTAAAGTTACAACTTGGATTTTTCTACGACGTTTTTATATTAACATCTAGTAGATACCTAATGGAAAATATGGTTGGCTTAAGAGTCGGAGAATTCGCTCCCACTTGACAGTAACTATTGTCTAACTCTAAAGGGCTTTATGTATTAGTCGTCATGGCAATATTTTGTAAGAAAACGCAAAGATAGCAACTAAAATTCACTTACGGTATCGTTTCTGTTAATGTCCCAAGTACTATGCCGAAGTTAACGCATATCAACATGAACAGCCTGTATATTGCGGCCATTAGCGTGGTGTTTGACCTCATTGTTAATAGTATTTTTAATAAATTGTTTTTTTTTGTCACTAGGGACTTGTTCGTTATTTCTAAAACACTGACGAAATTAACGATGTAAGTACTTGAACCTGCTTAAAAGTTAAAGGTTTTTGTCCGATTAACATATTTCGTAGCTTATTAGTAAAGCAGAACATTAAAGTCGGACCAATTATTTGACCTGACATACATAAGACAACAAGCCCAATTTTTAATGTAGCACACCCATTGCGTGAACCTCGGTGGTCTAAATGCGAACACGCACTAGCATTTAGTATGCTGTCTTTCAAATGATACGAAAAACGTTTAAGTATAATTATGAAGACTAGGTTCCTGGAACTTATAATGATACATTAAGAAAAATAAAAACGCCATTAACATAGGCGTCTATAAATAATAATAATAATCTCACATTTCTAGTCAAAGGTGCCAAAAGCCTCTTCATGTTGGCTTCGGCCCCATGAATGCGAATGGCCGGGTCCCCATGGGCCCGTGACTTGTAAATGTACCAACAAATAATAATAATAATCAGTTCATTCCAGACTTTAAAAATCCAAATTTCACATTACATTATATTAAAACAGGCAGAATCTAAAATTATAATAAATTAAATTAAATTTAAAGAAATAAGTTAACCATCATAAATATTCAGCTTTTGTGAAGCCACCTACCAACAAAGATCATAAAATAGATATCATCGTTTACACTTTTGGAACTTAATACAACGGAATAGGGTGAAAAAGTGTAAACATGTCTTTGACGTCGACCCTATAAGAGTAAAGAAAAGAATTGACTTTAAAATGTAGATCGTGACCCACATTCGAAAATATAGGTAAGTACGGTAAT
Organism: Aethes cnicana; assembly: GCA_963971205.1. Taxonomy (NCBI): domain Eukaryota; kingdom Metazoa; phylum Arthropoda; class Insecta; order Lepidoptera; family Tortricidae; genus Aethes; species Aethes cnicana. The sequence continues at coordinate 4,260,985 of OZ020287.1, read as the reverse complement.
TTCATCGTGCCTGCGCAATGAAAGTAAAAAAAAAATGGCGTACGCACAATAAAAAAAAATGTCTCCGATAACACTCTCAATGAAAAGGTCGGTGGGTGGAGCGGCAGAAAGGAATTAAATTATTGCCTATTCATTCGTTCGCCATTGTAAGCGATCCCAATAAAAAATCGAAGAAAGTCCAAATGGAACTTAAATGTCAGGCTGAACGCGATTTATCGAGGCGACCAGGTTCGATCAGTTTTTGTGCACTCTTTCTCTTACAAGTAAAAGTATTCGCGATATCTGTATCGCATTCGTGACTAAGCGTGACTCTGAGTGATAGACGCATTCGTTGGCCACATACAGCCATTGCATCCAAGTACGATGCCTGCCATCGTAAGTGAACGTATGGAGTAGGTACTAGGTACTCAAAATGACCTATGTCGACCAACATGCACTAGGTTAATCGGGGCAAGTGCGCAAGAGGTGCCGGAAAGCGTGGAGTTGGCCGCAGAAAAAAGTTCTGGCTGAGAAATATTAGGGAGTGGACCGGATTACGGAGTGCTGCAGAATTGTTCCATCTTGCCAGAGACAAGAAGAAGTTTGCTGAGCTAATGGCCAACCTTCAGTAATTAGAGTGGCACCTAAAGAAGAAGAAGCGCCAGAGTAGGGTAAGGGCACACCTAACATGAATAATATCAATAGCTAACCTACAAATATTACTCAACTATAATCATAACTATCTTAAGTACATGCATGTAGCAAACTAAACACAAACCCACTGCAAAACTCTGTTGACTCTTTAATTAGGGGGGCACAAGGTACTAATTAGGTCAAAAAATCAATTTAGATGCACTTACCCCAGTGACGCACTGACCCCGACTGAGCGTACTTCCCCAGACAATAAGAGCAAGTGTAGGCCATTTTGAGAATGTCCCTTTTGCTGCTGACTGTACATTCGCCATGTACCGTGTTCAGTAAGCTTCAGAGAAAATGGACCCCCTCTTGTACAATTTACGAGTAATAAGCCTGCAGCAGAGGGTTGTTATTTTTTAAGTCTACTAGGTACCTACTGATGCAAGGCAATGCCTATCCATATTAAAAAGGAACGGTAATGAAACAAATGACAAAATCAATCTTCTAAAAAATATTGATACAAACGATTACCTACTTAACCAAAACTCCGAACATGATGGAGGATATTAATTCTATTATAACCTTATAAAAGGAAATTACAAAACGATATCTTTATAACCCATCTCTTGGCTATATCTGCTTCATTGAAAATTATTATAAAGGATCTTGTTAATAAAACTTTATGGTTTCGAAGGACCGTAATTAGTTGAGATAAAAAACGTGATTTTATCACGATACAATTAATGAATTCTTGTTCCGTATTATTTCAAAATCAATTCAAATTACATATAAATCTTTTGAAAATTAATTTAAATACCATTCATTGTTTAATAATACGTGATAAATTGTTCATAGCAAAGTAATTATTGTAATACAATATTTCTAATTTCAGCGTCCTAACTGACGCACCATCCGTGACACATTTAGGGCACCGATATGCACAGAAGCACTGAAATACATTTTCAGATCAAGCTGCTGCTTTTAAATATGTTTGCTTTCCATTGCGTATTTCAATTGCACACCAATCTAGTTTTTCAAATGAATACAGCAATGGATGGTGTTCTTTAAAACATTTTGGTTTACAGTGATGTCAAAAATGTAACATTGCAGGAGGGATCTGGACTGTAGGGAACTGGGGAACCACGCGTCGAATTATTTTTAGCGGCATATCTTTCGTTAGTCGTTTGTTACTGCCTACTCGTTTTCATTTGTTTTTAGCGCATCATTTGCCTTCTTGTTTCTAATTATAAACATAACTAAACTTATGTAGGAACATTAATTTACTTTTGGAATGAATTCATTCTGTCTGAATAAAGATAGTATTGCTCATCGAGGGCATGTAACCTATGTACCCTTGGACATTCTATCAGATCTGTCCATTAATGTATACTAATAATTATGAAAATATTCTACCTATTTACGTAAAAAAAAGGATCAAAGGAAGAAGTAAGAAAGTATTATGTAAGTAGGGTTGTTATTTCCTCTATTCTTTCCTTAACTATAATCTCACATAAATTTATCGAAATCAATTCTGCGGCTTAGTCGTGAAAGTGCGACAGAGATACGGACATCCAGACTGATAGAGTTACTTTCGCATTTATAATATTAGTATAATAGATACTTATGAATACGGATTAATCGATACAATCAAATTATATCCCTGCATGCAAAACGCATTTATTCCATTGATCTATTATAAGGAAGGATTCACAATCAGCCGAAGAGAAATGGCCAGTCAAAACAGACGCCCGAGCATCTCGGGCACCCGTTTGGCGCTCAGTAAATTTGACATTTAAGTCTTATAGTGTTACGTTTACTTTTGTATAAAATATTTATCTTGACACATATTATAAAGAGGCGTTCTTAGCATATTGGAACGTATTTTCTAATGTCAGTTTGCTCCACATCTTCTGTTAGGCACTGTCCGTCCATATTTTATTATAGGTCAATGATTTACTTAATTGCAGCACCATGTTGCAGATCACTCACCGAGACAGTACTCGTCTTATTCTGTCTGCATGTATGTTAGTTCATCTGCTTCGCCAATTGCACTACGCTATTAACCTTTAGTAAATGTCAAGTTATATTAAACTGTAGCAACAAAGTCTGGTACTGAAAGGCTAGGTTAATATCTCGGGTCAATACATACGACTATAAACGCTCGATTGTTATAATTTTTATTAGATACATTGTATACCACTGATAATAAAGCTTAATGAACAGCATAAAAAAGTATTTTCTTATGCAAATAAGCATGTATGTATTAAAGTTTATCGACGTTCCCCTACTGACAGAATCTACGTGACTAGCATCAGAAATTGGATTAAAGTATGTGAATTATGTCATTACATGACAGCGTTTGGATAAGCATGTAATAAAAACGTTCCCGAAAATATTGTATCGAGCAATCGCGCGTGGAATTCGGTTATCGCGTTCCCGCGGGAACTATGCGTTTTTCCGGGATAAAAAGTAGCATTTATCCTTTCCCGGGATTCCAACTATCTCCATGCCAAATTTCATCTCAATCGGTCAAGCGGTTGAAGCGTGAACAGGTAACAGACAGACATAGCTATTTTCGCATTTATAATATTAGTATGGATTACTAACGATGACGATCGATCGGCTTAAATCTGAAACCTACAAGTGAAATCTACAAACAATGATGAAATACTGCAGTATTTTACGTGACTACATAGAACTTGCTTAATCGGATTTGAAAAAATATTACGAGACACGTCTGTTTGCGCTGCTTTCTATGGACATACTCGTGTATTCCACAATACCAGCGATATCCGAATATTCGGCAAATATTATCATATTTCTTATTTTACAATTTGCTCACTTAGGTACCGTTAATATTTGCAAGTTCTAATTCTAAATTCCCTATTATCAATCATACCCCACCCCTGGGTTCATAGCTTGATAGAAAAATAATAAGTTTGAAGAAACTTATAGAATACATTTTGTATAAGTACATTTTACATACATTTTATCCGATTACATATTTGTAAACTGTTATTACACTTGAAAGGTGCCAGAATATAAACGCAATTTCGAATCAAGATTCCATGAGAAGATTAGAAAACAAATGTTACTCCATGTGCCACCACGTGTTGGCGGGGCGAGTTTTTGCCCAAAGTTTTTGTCCCGCATTCCTTTTCCAACGGTTAAAAAACCGTCCCATTACGTCTCATTGTAACCGAGATCACGTCGCTGTGTCCAAGGACAGGACGTGGACGTGGCTTTATGATAATCGATATAAAAATCGAATCGTATCTGTACTCTGTAGGTAATCGAGAGCTGGAAGAGATTTGAAATGCCTGATAGTCTTGTTAGCGTCGAATTGAGTTATTTTCAGACTTGTTGACTTTTTGGTAAGGATTGTAACATTAGGTAAGTATTGTAATAACGTAATGTAATCATATCAGCCGAAAGACGTCTACTTGTGGACATAGAACTATACAAAGTAACAAAATGTTCACCAAATTGGTTTAGAATCACACTGAAATAAAATGTGATTTACAAAAAACAAACAAACAAGCTGTTGACGTTAACGTCAGCAGTCAGCACCCTCCAAAGGTAAGCTCAACAAAAAAACGAAATACTCCCCAATTTGAAGGCCATAACTCATCTTTGATCAATAGTAGGTGTCAATACCTTAGAATTATTTAAAAAAATACAATAGAATCATGCTAGCATAACGAATACTAACAATGCGACAAAAGATAAAATAACAAATTGGAAATTAAATTATACTTTGGCGCCTGTTGTGATTGTGACGTTAGTCTTCGGCTACCTAAGATTCTCTCCTAATAACTACCTACTTACTTGGACAGTATCCGTGTCGTGTGAGCTGTGAATTTTGTATAGATACAACATAGTTTTATACCTACTGCGAGAGAAAAGAAAATACTAATATTTTACCAACAAAACTATCTACTATCATTTAGAACTCAAAACATGTTTGCGTTACAAAAATGGGCAAAATATTTCAAGAAATAATTTTTTTTTGATTCCGGCCGTCATCATAAAGTTGTATTGTAAGTGGCATGATTCAAATCACCGAACTTTAAGTTGTGTGAACTAATCTAGCGTCGAATTATGTGAAATTACGGTCTCGCCTCCATTGCATTACCTACGCCTCAAAATCGTCACGCGAATGTAGCCGACCTCATAGAAGCATAGAACGTATTTTTCTAGATGTGACAGGATCATCCTCACCGCGTCAGACGGAATACTTCCCTGCTCAACATACAACTTAGGAGCATGAGGTTCACCAAGTGGGTCACCAGAATCCTGGGCCTATATTCGAAGTTTTAAATAAGGATCTCGCTGTTCCCATAGGATCGCTCACGCGTCGCGTGAACTTTTAGCAGCTAGATTTAAAGTTCAACTTGACGCGTGAGCGATCCTATAGGGAATAGCGAGAACCATATTTAAGATTTCGAATCTAGGCCCTTGCTCCATTAGCTATCGCATCAGTTATGCGAGTTCCCGCTGCCACTTTAGTGCCAAGTTGCATCGATCGCTTGGCACAAATGTTTGGTTGGTTTTTTAGTATTTTGAATCGTAATTGCGGTCGTCTGCAAAAAGTGACACACTAAAGAAAAAGAAATAAAAAATACCGTTAATGCCTTCAAACCTTCCGCTACAAAAGAAACGATTGCAGCTAAAACTGAAACAGTGCAACTGGAAAGAGTAGAAAGTGCTTCTAGCATGAAAGATGATGAATACGCTCATGTTCTTAGGTATGTAAGAACTTAGTGTTCGTCTGTTACAAATGATATCATTAAATTGGTAACTTATTTCAGTGTGTCGAAGTGTCTAGACTGTCGAAAACTCTCCATAGTATCGTGCTCATTCTTATATTTCTTGATCCACGTCTTACATAGTCGGCACCCTAAATAAGGACAATTACACACGAGACCGCCGTAATACGTCCACTATTATTATACCATTAAGGCCCGTTACACACAAGCGGTTCAGAACTCGGTCTCGAAACATCATTATGGTTTCCTCAGTCAGGTGCAATCTGTCGAGTATATTGGTCAGGTTTGATTGCCTGCGGTCAGGTTAGACCGTTTGAGGGATTAAGAGCGAGTTTTACCCAATGATCAGATAGTATCAGAGGTATGGTTTTATATTTCTGATTCGTTATCGTATATCTGCGATACATACAAATGATTGCTGATTATCATTTTATCAATCAAACGATATCTGGACCACGCCTTACGAGAGGCCGCAATTTTGTTTTTGGTTTGGTGTTTCGATGAGTTGGATGTGAGTGATGACTTAGAGGTAGGTACATATTTGAAATGGTCAAAATTTAATACATAAGTACCTACCTCACAATAGGGGAAGAGGTCTTCATCCAGGAATTGACACACAAGAGTATACCACGACGATGGATGATGTAAGACCTATTAATACATTTGGAAATTTCAGGATTGGTCCGTGGAACCGCAACAGGCCCTCAATTTTATGATTCCCATCTGCGTTCAAGAAGTAACTTCCCGGAGTCCCTGTGTTGACACAGGGACTACGACACAACACTCTACGAGAATCGTACGAGCCCTGTTTTCATGTTTTGACATGATTGGTTGACATTTCAACTTCGTTAATGATCTCGTACGCGGTGGATGCGAGTGGCACAGGACCTGTGCCTGCCTGGGAGGCCTATCTATGTCCAGCAGTGGACGTCTTTCGGCTGAAATGATGATGATGAATGACCTCATAATTACGAGTAGGTATATTGCATGTCCTTTTTGTAGAATCTTCCTCTTTACTATGGTTGAAGCAGTCAAGTATCCAGTCCCCTTGGATTCTTTCCAACAAGAAGAAACAATTTAAACAGTCTCATTACAGTGTCTGTCACATACCTCACTACAATAAATGCCTTACAGGCCTTCGAGCTTCCTCTGTAAACATGCCCGTGCGTACGCGCAGCATACCAAGTGAAATAAACAGATGAGTAAATCGGACAGACCATGCGAACCTCGCGTCCTTGAGGGCCAACCACGTGCTCGCTCGTAAACAAACCTGTAGAGCTCTAGCATAACACGGTAAAACATGATGGTCACTGTCGAAAATGACAGAACCTATCGATCATACAAAACGCTAATCTATTTCCTCATTGGCTTTCTAAAGGTATGGAACGATTTAAGAAAATCACTGCAATTTCAGTCACTGCAATGCAAACGATGCAAATTGAGGGCGTTCCAAGCGTAGTAGATATGTTTTCCTAGTGTACTTTTTTGTGGTTAAAGGTAAAATCTAAATACAAAAAAATAAGAAATACCTAGGTTTTGACCGGCCATTCTCAGGGCACCTTATATAATAACTACAGTCACCAATATTTGTGACGAAATAAAGTTGAAATTTTCAAAATCGATCAACTGCATCACAAAACATGGTAATCCATATTATCCATACTAATCCATATTAATATTATAAATGCGAAAGTAACTCTGTCTGTCTGTCTGTCGCCTCTTCACGCTTTAACCGCTGGATCGATTTGGATGAAATTTGGTATGAAAATAGTTGGAGTCCCGGGAAAGGACATAGGCTACTTTTCATCCCGGAAAAACGCATATTTCCCGCGGGAACGCAATAAACGAATTCCACGCGGGTAATTTAATTTTGCATGCTACATTCGAGCATGCTAAGCCGTGAAGGTAGGATCGCATATTACCATACCGGTTTCGGAGTGGACACTCGCATACAAATGTGCGATTAAAAACGCCTTTTTGCACACGTAGGTACCGCACTGATTAATCCCATTTCCAAAGTTCTTCGGAAAAAAATCAAAGTCAGGTCCAGTGATGCAAAAAGTTTGTCGGCGTTCTTTTTTTGAACATAAATTTGACATCCGACAGTTTTTAAATTAAAAGCGTATTTCTAATTACACGCCGTGCAATCTTCTTAAATACTATGTTTTAGTAAAAGCGTAAAATTGAAAAAAAAAAACTTAGTTTCGGTAACTTCAAAGAGCCTGATCCAGTAGGTAGGTTGCGCTGGACAGATTAAATCTAATCAATCCCACTATATATAGTTCTTGATGATATATTAGTTACATATGTACTAGGTACTTACTAGGCGTGCCGTGTTGCTAGCGTTGCCGTGGTGGCCTAGGGGTTCGACCTACCGCCTCTCATGCAGAGGGTCGGGGGCTTGATTCCGGCTCGCACCTCTAAGTTTTCTTATTTGCGAAATTGCGAAGGAAAACATCGTGAGGAAACCCTCTCGTGATGAGAGGAGGCCTGTGCCCAGCAGTGGGACGCAAATAGGCTGTAGTAGTAGGTATATACTTACTCATAACAGTTCTGTGGACCATTCCATTATGTCAAACATTAGCAAACTCTCGGTCTCGCCTTGAATCTCGGCTTGGATAAATATAAATAATCGTCAAATCCTCCAAATGACCCTGAGTACCTACCTTATGGTTAACGACCTGAGTTACCTTACCTACCATAAAACTTTGATGTTACTAATGAATTATAATTACCGTAGAATACTACGAATATTAAACATTTACCTAGGTATACAACAACTTAATCACCACATTATTTAATTAACGACCACGTCCATAGATTGAATCTGTGGCAGCCCTCAGTGGTGAAAATACTTATTTTATAAGGCCTGAATGTTCCGGAACGCGAATACCGTACATTACCTGCCTTGTAGGTCAGCACTTGCACAAATGTACTTGCCTATTCCTGATTACAACAGAAGTGTTTCTAGCTAAATCCACTTTGCTTTGAAGTTGCGTTAAGCAGTATTGCACATATAGGTATTATGGGCAAGTTAACAGAGTACAGTCGAGTTCTTTAATATATACCTACACACTTTTACACCTTGCTCCCTTGTAATAAGGTCCAAAAGCGATCATATATTAATGAACTCGACTGTACCTAGAATGACGATCGGAGTGCAAGACTGTGTTGTGCATTTTATTTTCTACTTCGTATTGATATTTCACAGAGGCATAGGTATGTTATCGTTTTCCGGGTAACAATGTGCTTTTCTTCTTCTAGTACAAAAGTTTAAATAGTCATTTTCTCAAACATGCTCGGAAATGTTCGTGTTACTTTCAAAAAAAGAAGACGCGAGGCTGTCCATTGCCGGCCTTGGCCAGCAAAAACATTATTGTCGTGTGTTTTTTATAATTCGCTTGCTATTTGAGACACGTCTGTAGAGAAACTGACAATCCATGGAGGTAATAAGTACAACTTCCATGACCAAATCATCCACGATCATGGAAGTAGTAAATACTCTGCTCTGCTGCAGCCTATTTGCGTCCCACTGCTGGGCACAGGCCTCCTCTCATCACGGGAGGGTTTGGGCTATAGTCCCCACGCGGGCCCAGTGCGGATTGGGGACTTCACACACATCTTTGAATTACTTCGCAGATGCGTGCAGGTTTCCTCACGATGTTTTCCTTCACCGAAAAGCTCTGTGGTAAATTCAAATTGAATTTCGCACATTAAGTAAACTTAGAGGTGCGAGCCGGAATCGAACCCCCGACCCTCTGCATGAGAGGCGGTAGGTCGAACCACTAGGCCACCACGGCTTCAAAGTAAATACTGATGTGGGGTAAGTGCGCCTAAATTTATTTCGCCCCTATGCCTTGTAAACAGCCAACTACTAGTTGAGTAATGTTTATAGGTTTCGATATATTTATGTTAGGCGCACTTACCCCATCCTGGCGCACTTGCCCCGAAACTGAGAAATCCATGGAGGTAATAAAATAAGTACAACTTCCATGGCCAAATCATCCACGATCATGGAAGTAGTAAATACTGATGTGGGGTAAGTGCGCCTAAATTTATTTCGCCCCTATGCCTTGTAAACAGCCAACTACTAGTTGATAATATTTATAGGTTTCGTTCGATATATTTATGTTAGGCGCACTTACCCCATCCTGGCGCACTTGCCCCGACTGACCTTACGTATTTCCTCGCAGTTTGAGAAAAGCATTATATATACCTCGGCCGCAATTGCGATTGCCGGACTCGTACTAATAGAAGGCTTCGCTTCGCTCAGCCTTCTAACTGACTCGTCCGGCAATGCGCTACTTGGGGGCCTCTGCAATAATGTACCTACTATTTCATAAATATACCATTTTTCAATATAGCCAACACACATAAAGGCGCTCATTTTAAAATAGGTAGGTATGTCATTCGAATGCCGTGCACGGTTATAATGGAGTGGCAGGCATAGCACTATAGTTTACTTTTAAGATAATTATTAATTCTGTAATTTGTTTGCTACCTGTTACTGTGCCTAAATTAAATATATAAATAATATTTATGATTTCCTTAGCAGATGCGCGCAGGCTTCCTCTTCTATGTTTTCCTTGAGCGGAAAACTCAGTGGTAGTATTAAATTCATGGTATGTGTCTAAAATTCATTAGTATGTTTGCTAGGTATATAGTAAGTATAGGTAACTAGGTAGTTATGTGTTCTTATCGCTCATTATTTCATCAAATACATGAAAAAGTATTTAGTAGATACATTTTTCAATCCGCATAAGTCATAATGGAACCACTGACCGATAAAGGCGATAAACAAATACACAGCAAAGCTATTTTAAATTTAAATATCAAGGGTAGGTACCTAAGTACAAATCATGGCGCACGCGCACTCATTAACTCTGCAAAAAACATTTCAAGTTAATAGGTACCTTATTTATATTAATAAAAAAAATGTTGCCGTGGTGAAAAAATGTTGGTAGCCGTGGTGGCCTAGTCAAGTTCAAGGATGTGTGTGAAGTCCCCAATCCGCACTGGGCCCACGTGGGGACTAGGTACAGCCCAAACCCTCTCGTGGTGAGAGGAGGCCTGTGCCCAGCAGTGGGACGCAAATAGGCTGTAGTAGTAGTAGTAGTAGTAGTAGTAAAAAAATGTTTGTTCGTAGGCATTTAATAGGTACCTACTGTGTTTTATAATACACTAACGACGCAATACTTAGTATCTAATAACAATTTAGTGGTTGTTAAACTAGGATAATACGTAACTGCTATTACTTATCTATGGTGTAATATGGGAACTTTTTGCTCCAAATATTTTGAGCACGTAATATTAGTCGGGTAGATACAATAGAACAGCGCTCGAGTTATTAAATATCTATATTTATGTCATTAGATGAAACATGGGGTCACTGATATCCATCTGCAAAAAGTACTTTGTATTTTTTTGTTTTCTGCTACGTCGTACACACAGCCATATCCATTTGTGTACGACAGTACGATAGTCGAGTCTTTTAACTCGAATATTTTAAATCTAATACTAAAACTTCGACGTTTATCGAGTTCCATTCCCACTAGCTAACTAATAGGTAGTTCGAGGCTTTCGTTATGAGTAGGTATTTTCCCTCTAAAATGATAAAAGCATTTAGAATTGTGTGTTTCTAGATTGTTAATTTTGTTTTGACTGTTATATGCTGTTATTGTAATTCTGATTAGCTTCCTCATAAATAAATAGTAAACTCGTTACGTTCGTATATTTTTATCACCAATTTCTTTCTACCATAGCATGTACTTTGTATGATTGTTCCTACTTTCTTTTGAATGGCGTCTTCATTGGTGGATGCGCAGACGCATGACGAAACGCGCAACTCTGACCAATTACCAATTTAATTGTCAAATAGGGAACATGCAGCGAGAATGTTGAGATATGTTGCGAATTGTCTACGAGTAATATTATTTATTTATTTAACAAAATAAATTGGTATTTTTGGAAAATCCTCTCTTAGTGCTAGATATGTGCCAATAGTTTTCGGCTGTGCGTTCGCATAAGTCAGAAACCGAAGTTGTTATTTTTAATGGATGTTAAAAGCATTTTCATTCTGTATTGATTTGAGGATTAATTCAATGCATGTTCCCTATTTCTGTCCGCAGTCTGAGCTGTTATTACCTGGCCAATAAATAGCCTAGGAAGTGCCCCGTGAAAGTATGCAGGCACTGATAATGAGTCAATAGTATACTACACTCGACAGTCGCTTGAAACTAAAGGAGCCAAATAGGAAATTACTGAGGGACATAAGTGAGCTGTTAATGCTGTTATATTTATTTGCATCTGGAGTGAAAAGTGTCATCCGAGGCTTCTTTTGTCTTTATCTCTCGTTATGAAGTTTGATAAAGAGAGATATAAGCCTTTTACGCCTTCACCCCGGCGCACCTGACACAAATTTTGGTCTCAATGGTAGGTCCCCTTATATTAAATACGACTTCAATGGTTCATACGCCTCCCGTTAGTTGGCGCTGTCGTCGTGTACACGGACAATACCTGTTACAGCTGATGAAGGCGTTGATATTAAGCGATGATCATTCTTAACACCAGGGCAGAGAGTCTTCTACAAAAGCCACTTTGATGAGTCGTAAAACGGCTATCGGCTGATCCAGTTCTGAGCACGCGATACAGTTTAATATTTCCTTTGTTGTTTTTTTGTGGCACGTTATTAGAAACACGAAACACGCATTGCAAATACGTATTTGGTAAGCAGTCTCATGAAGCAATTTAGTCCATTTAAAATACAGTTAAGTGCCTTCTGCTAAGTCGGTAATTTCGTTTTTATTACTTTAATAAAGAATATTTTGCTGAGTCAAGACCTCTTCATTCTTCGGTCATCCTACCGGGTCCACGTTGGTCCTGAACCAGTCTCATCCACTGGTTCCCAGCCAAGTGCCAAATGTTATCCGACCAGCATGCCGATGAGGGTCACCGCGAATGAATTTGCCGCTAGAGGCGCTTGACTCCTATGAGGTGTATTGTTGTCAACTACGCTAAATTGGCAACACTGAGGTCTCCGCAACGACAAATGTTACAGTGACATTGACACTATATTATATGAAATGACAACCTTTGACATTGTTAGCCAACACCTTATAGAAAATGGCGTTAACGAGTGAGCAGGAATACTGGGTGAACTGGCCTCATTACCAGTAGTCACTGTAATCAGCCTATTGATCGCTGACCCAAGCTTGGCTACCAATCTGTAACTGCTTTTGACCACCTGCTATCAACCCGTCTGGCCAAGTGTCCCTTCTCCTTCTTGTACACCTACATCAACAGCAAGCAAGCTTTTTGTATGGCAAGTTTAGTGGGCAAACAAGCAGGCACTTTGCCATAAACACCGTCAGCTCCAAAGGAACTACCAGTACGTTGCCGACCGTTAAAGGGAATAGGGAAAATGGGGATTGTAGGATAGATGAGTGAAGGGGTTGGGGGTTGGTTGGGGCCAAACATGCGTGTGGACTACATAGCCAAAACCCTCTCGTGGTGCGAGAGGTGGTCTGTGCCCAACAGTGGGGCGTAAATAGGCTTCTGTGGTAGTAGTTACCCCGACGAGCAGTAATCAAAGACTCTTCAGCGTGGCTCTACCACGGGACAGGACTAAATGTTAAAATCCTAATTGGACACAACTGATTTGCCAAAACAAGCAAGTTATCAGTGCAAATACTCGCCCACGCGACTCGTGGTGATAACGCCGAACTAGCGCAACACGAATCAGCGAAAGTGCTGATAAGACCCGCTTTGCCGCGCTGTTGCAACAGATGTTAGGAAAGGCGTTAAATTTGCTACAACATTACATAACTATGCGGGTAGAGTATTGCAATTTGTTGTGACGGGTTCAAGTTCAATTCGTTAAGTCATGTTGACTTGACGGGGCTTAGATAAAGTGCGATTGAAATCGTCTAATTGGACGTAAACAATATTTTATTTATTTATTTATTTAAACTTCATTGCACATACAAAATGTACACAATTGGCGGACTTAATGCCTTTCTCTACCAGTCAACCATAAGGCCAAACAGAAAGAAAAATGAGTAGGTGCATCAATATCAGAAAGAAACTACAGAAATACAAGGAAGATAACAAATAATTTCAAAAGAGGATAAATTTACATAAACGTACATAAAAATTATATAAAAGATAAAGATACATAAACTAATACATACATAAACCAGCCGCACGAAGCAAAGAAAATATGAAGGATTCCAAATCTACGCGACCTTCTCAAACAAATGCTTACGCAGCATTCGCTTGAAGGAGAGCTTATTTTGTATGTATGTTACATACTGCGACTAGTCATTGCCAGCAAACGTTACTGCTTTTTTTTCAACTTAAGAAGTGTAATTTATTCAGTAAGGTCCAAAGAGTATGCCTATTTAGGTAGGTACAGCACGACACAACTAAGAAGGCGCGCGGTGAAGCACTTAAGCCGTTGACGCAGAGTCTATTTTTGCTTAATCCACGCGGCTTCTTAGTTGTGTAAACCTGTACATAGCTATGCGCTATTTTGAAATCGTTGTTCCATTTCATTTTGATGAGATGCACCTCTGCAGTTATGAATAACTGCATATACTACTACAGCCTATTTGCGTCCCACTGCTGGGCACAGGCACAGAATAAGTAATAGTACTAACGTACAGAAGGCCGACTGCTAACAAAAAACCGGTTTTGTTGCACTGTACGCTCCCAAATTGGCCATCTCTTTCTATCACATGCAGCGCGCTCTTTCGGAGACCACGCCCTAGCGCTAGGGCTGGCGCACTCGAGAACATATTAAATGATGCGTCCAGTATTAGTACCATAGGTTAGGTAGAATAGTGTTATTAACAAAATATATATTTAAGTTAAGTTAGTTATTTTTTTATTATTAAAAACACTCGTCTACGCAGATGCTACAACGTAATTTACTATTAAGTTATTACATACTTTATCTGTCAATTTATGAATCTGCTAAATTCAAAATTAAGACACACAGTCACACAACTGCATTATCATAATATACTAGCCGTTGCCCGCGACTTCGTCCCGAGTACATAGAATTTGCGTACCCGATGATACTATACTGTACATGCATAGTTATTGTTATTATTCTTATTGAAAAAATAAAATTTTGGGTTATCTTGAACTACCTCCGTACCAAATTTTACTCTTTACCAAATCATTTTTCTGTTGTTGTTAATACAACCTTCTGCAATGCAATATTATTTTGACATAATTCAAATTTCATAGCACATTTGACTCTTGCGTCGCGACGTACATTTAAGAGTTTACGCGCGCGCGTGCATTCGCTAGCAGTGCGCGGCAACCACTAATCATCACGCCTCGGTGCGAAGCCGGCGGGTACTTGTATCGAGCACGAACAAATCAAAGAGTGCGCCGCGCCTGGCACAGGCCTCCTCTCGTCACGAGAGGGCTTGGGCTATAGTCCCCATGCGGGCCCAGTGCGGATTGGGAACTTCACACACATCTTTGAATTACTTCGCAGATGCGTGCAGGTTTCCTCACGATGTTTTCCTTCACCGAAAAGCTCAGTGGTGAATTAATGAATTTCGCACATAAGTAAACTAAGAGGTGCGAGCCGGAATCGAACCCCCGACCCTCTGCATGAGAGGCGGTAGGCCGAACCACTAGGCCACCACGGCACAACTGCCATAACTGCATATAGTGATCCTTATCTTCTATGGTGGTCTTCATTTACTTAACTTTTTTTTTGTGAGTAGAATTCATTTATTTAATCACAAATAAATTTACACGGCATTACAGGTATACTAAAGCGCCGAGAAATTAGACTTAATTAACCGAAAACTTAACAAATACAATACTAAATATTAATTACAACTAGATTGCCTTTCATATTAAACGCCTAATATTAAACGTACGTATCAACATTTGTTTCTTTCTCTCACAGTCTCATGCTTTTAGTACGTACACGCCTTCTTGGTAGTAGCGAACTATCTTGATGCTAACCTTCTCCAACAAGTTATTCTACCTTCTGACCAAACCAGTGTCCAGTCTTGCCAAATAGGTACATACTGTTGCAATCATGTCATTGTAAAGTTCAAAATGCGATTAATATTATCAAAACCGATCTAAGCTCGGAGAAGGCCAGTCGTCGACCCTAATGTCTCAACTGAGGCTATAAGTCTTAGTAAGTAAGATAAAATAATAATATAACTATGATAAATAAATAATATAAATAATACACATTGACTGATAAATAATATACTGTTTACATAATACACATTTACACAGACCGCAAGCACAACAACATAAATATTACCTACCTAATAAATATCCTATGCATGACAAAGATGTAGAGCTAAAAAAAATAAAAAAAAATATCTATCTACTTTATTTTTTATATATAATTTTTTAGCTATCGGAGTTTGAAGTCGGTTCTATTTAAAAAAATAAAAAAATAGAACCGACTTCAAACTCCGATAGCCTGTGAAGTTGGTGTCAAGTTCACTATAAGATAGTCATAGCTCTGGGGCGGTTCACTTGACACCGCGCGACTTCACAGGCTGTCGGAGTTTGAAGTAGGTTCTATTTTTTTTTTTTCTGCTATAGTTTCCAAACATGTGTACGATGGGACGTAAGTCTCACTGTAGTCTTTGAAATTGATGCCAAAATCATACACATGCTAACAAATTTCGAGGAGTTCCCTCGTTTTGTCATAGATCCCATCATCAGAACTAAACCAAATTATTAAAAGGGTTCAAGTTGAAGGTACACCTTTCAATTAAAAAAAGAATTATCGAAATCGGTTCACAATTGACGGAGATATGCGTGGTCATACATAATAAAAATAATGAAAAAAATACGCGTCGTTTTGAGCACCTCCTCCTTTTTTTTTCGTCGGTTGAAAAGAAGTAAGTAATCCGTGATGATACGAAGTTCACCGGGCCAACTAGTAGGTAGTGCCTTTCTTGTCAGATCTTCTTATTAATCTATATTAATAAGAAGATCTGACAAGGAAGGCACTTGTAGGATTAACATCTCTCTCTCTCATCCATCTCTCCATTGACATCGTATCAAAATATCGCCAGTACACGTGAGCGGGCAGGAAACAAGCGATTTGGCGTTCAAGAGCCGTGAAGGCCACAAATAATCACTTCCCACGCACGTGGGGACAGGGTTCAGGGGCTATATTCGAAATCTTAAAAAACTCATACTCATACTCATTTATTAATAATATAAAATATTACATGTCAATTTGCTTGATTAAAGGTGCCTTATACATAGGGATCTCCTTATTCCCTATAAGTTCTCCTTGTTCCATGTAAAATATGCTGTAATCTGATATTGAGAAATAAATGTCTATGTCTATAGGATCGCTCACGCGTCGCGTGAATTCTAAGCAGCTAGATATAAATTCCAACTTGACGCGTGAACGATCCTATAGGGAACAGAGAGATCCCTATTTAAGACTTCGAATATAGCCCCAGGTCCCTAATTCATATTTTACTTCGAGACAGTCTCGTTTAGCCATGCGTTAGCGGTGGCCTAGTGGTTCGACCCACCGCCTCTCATGGTCGGGGGTTCGAATCCGGCTCGCACCTCTGAAACCATTTATGTGCGAAATTCAATTTGAATTTACCACTGAGCTTTTCGGTGAAGGAAAACATCGTGAGGAAACCTGCACGCATCTGTGAAGTAATTCAAGGATGTGTGTGAAGTCCCCAATCCGCACTGGGCTCGCGTGGGGACTATAGAACAAACCCTCTTGTGTTGAGAGGAGGCCTGTGCCCAGCAGTGGGCCGTAAATAGGCTGTTGTTGTACACTACAACAGTGTAGTAGTGTGTTTGATTAAATTACCTATGGTAATTTTGTTACTTACTCTAAATAAATGTGCAGGGCATTGGACGAATTGAAACGAGACTACCATATATAATTTATTTATACATACGTACGATTCCTTTCTAAGTTGAGCACGAATCTCAGAACATAAATTGTAAGAGATGTGCATCGCGGTGACATGACTGTGTCGCCCGCCATAATATATGCCCGAAACTAGATATCGGTAGAGTGACGGCACCAGTAATGGAAAGTAACCCAATGATGTACAATGACTTATTTAAAAGGAACCAATTGTCATACACTTATTTTACTACAATCTTTATCCAATCGTATTGTGGAGACTGGGCGAGTACAATCGGTTAGTTGTCACATTTTCTTTCAAAAATAGGTAATTTTAAGCGTACAATTAATTTGTTTAATATATTTAGTCTTTTGATAGCCATTGTAATGAACGCATCTCCGAAAATATAATATCAATTCAACTTTAAATCTATTATTTCATAGTTACGGAAATGTTAGGGCAGTAATAGGGCCAGTCTTCAAGATTTAGAGATTTTGATTAGCTAGACATCATCTTCGTGTCTTCGGATTCCACTGCTGATCTCCGTGCCTGCAGCATCTACCTGAGCTAACACCAACCCCCCTTCACAGTATCAATTTGGAATTCAGATTGAAGTGTGCAACTGGTGTTTGGCAGCTTATGTTTCACCATGTAGATGTTCAAGCATTTTTAAATCTTTTTGAACGTCCATTAAGTTAAATTATTATGTACTAAGTACCTACTCGCATAGCTCGCGGGAAGATGGAATATGCTTACCTAAGATACTCGTTTGTTTACATAGTCCCCACGAATTGATCGTTTCAGTTTAGGTAGTTTCTTTTAATTTTCAAGTTTCAGACGCGACTTTTTCTACATACTTGTCGGGAATCCATGGTTGAAGACACGACTCCAGCTTGACGCATAATCCACTTGAGTGCTGCCCGAGAGGCGTCGCTAGGAAAAGGACGACAGATCCCAGAGAGATTCCATAGGCTCCCGTCGTGCGCGGACGCATACGATTTGATTATTGTAATTAGTTATTGTTGAATTATTATTGGACTACCTATTGAAGACAGTGGCTCTTAATGGTGATTATAATTAGTGTAATTAAACTACTGAAGATCGTAATTGGACTATTCTTATAATCTCGAGGAACCCAGTAGCTGAATACCTATCCGAAATGCCCACAGACAAGGAAATACCTGATGCTCAGTGCCATTCTCCGACATCAGAAGTGGGATCACCTCGAGATAAAGAAGAAGATACTACCTAGTGACGTAGCCGATGGTAAAATGTGGCGTACCATGCTTGTGATGCATTACGGATAAAGGAGAAGTCAAAATCTGCAGATGTTGAACTTGATTGAAGCCACGAATCAGTACACCGGCGGCAACCGAAAATTTGTGATGAAGTGGTCTAACAAAAGACATCTTGTGAACCCAATGACGGACATTCAACAGTTTGAATGACGATTTCACTGCGGTGTGAATGGTGTGATTATGTGGTGAAAAGGGTTATAAGATAAAGCTGCGTATTGAAGATAAAATGACGAACATAGACGAGCAGAAAAAAAACATCCGCTAAAAGAAAGGAATGTGAAATGTGTTTGGTGTGGAGCGTCGGGCCACTTCGCTTTCAAGTGTTCCCGTGTGTTATCAACGGGCCAGAGCGGGTGTGGCGGCGTCACCAGCTGCTTCGCGGGGGTGCCTTGGCGGATCTTGGTAGACACCCTGGGAATGAACAATGGAGCAAGGTTGCGAAATTAACCAATGCACTTGTGGTTAATCTGCGTGGTTCCTCAATTAATAACGGTCAGTCGTATTGATTTTGTTTATGATGATTTTTCTGGAGTTAAATGTTGTTTAACAGGAATTGGTCAGTACTCAGTTCATAGTACAATGCAGATCTTGTCGTCTGTTCTTATAAACGGTCATTGTTTAGAAATCATTTTTCAAGTGGTAAAGTACCTGACTCTAGCATGGGTCATAATATAATGGTTGGGCGAGAAACGTTAAATATTGCAAGGGTTTCAAGTTGCTGTAACAAAAAGTGCCGTTGTTCTTTGGCGGGATAGCGTTGAAGTTCTTAGTAATGATCGGGTGACTACTAATGAGAGCGAGATTAGTTTTGATAAACTTGATACAGATATTCCAATTAACTCAGAGAAAGAGTTATTAGGGATCTTACGAGAATTTTCGTCTTCTTTTGGTGATAAAGTTACAGAAGGTCGAGTGACTACGGGACAGTTATAAGTTATAGAGTTACAAGTTATAAAAATAAGTTTAATTGATCAAGCGCGCATTGTTCAACTACGCACTTATCGTATGAGTATGGAAGAGCGTAATGTAAGATAGAGAAAAGGTTGATCGCTTCAGTTTCTTTCATTCAATTCAGCTTGTTATAAATTCTACTGTGAACCGTGTGACCAAATTCTGATTTTCGAAGTTTATCATTATTGATGATTGATGATGATATTGATGATGATGATGTTTATGATGATGATGATGATGATGATGATGATGACGATGATGATAATTAGTGGAAATTTAAATGGAGCCAGTTGTTGATCTAAAAAACCATAGAAATAAGATGTTATTATTATTTAATCGACCAATGTAAGTGATTGCCTGACCATCATTCAGTTCATTAATGATAATTTTCATGTATGAGCTTTTTATTAATTGCGTTATCGACGTAGGAGCGTCTATGTGAGTCTCTGTGAGAGATTGTGTGTGTTGCCTTGAGGTTGTGAACTAGTTGTGGGTGCAACTAGGGCCGTCGGTGCGGCACTGGAGTCGTTGTGGTGCGACTGAGAAGAGTATGCCCTCAGATGGAGAAATAGCTAGCTATGATGTACACCTCAAGGTATTGGAAACGGTAGACCGTCGGTGCGGTTGAGATCTTTGTGTCGATGCACAAAGAAGGAGGGCAAGAATGAGCCATTGATGTGGCTGAAGAATGTTTTGATTGAAGGAATCGATGCGACAGAAGTAGACGTTAATTTGCTGTTTACTAACTAAACATAGTCATCGTACTATGTTGATGGGGGTTGATTTGCTGCTCATGCTAAAACTAAACATAGTCATCATACTATGTAAATGGGGCGTTTATGTTTAATAGAGAATTTAATGATGGTCTCTGGCAATGAAATTACTTGTTTGAAGCATATTTTGTTAAAAAAAACTTCAAGTTTGGTTGAAATGTTGTGAACTTGTGTACTGTGCGTTGCCTATCTTGTTTTTTCAGGCGAAGCACCCGAGGACGGGTGTACTGTCAGAGATGGCCGTGTCGGGAATCCATGGTTGAAGACACGACTCCAGCTTGACGCATAATCCACTTGAGTGCTGCCCGAGAGGCGTCGCTAGGAAAAGGACGACAGATCCCAGAGAGATTCCATAGGCTCCCGTCGTGCGCGGACGCATACGATTTGATTATTGTAATTAGTTATTGTTGAATTATTATTGGACTACCTATTGAAGACAGTGGCTCTTAATGGTGATTATAATTAGTGTAATTAAACTACTGAAGATCGTAATTGGACTATTCTTATAATCTCGAGGAACCCAGTAGCTGAATACCTATCCGAAATGCCCACAGACAAGGAAATACCTGATGCTCAGTGCCATTCTCCGACATACTTATTATTAGTAAGTATAGACTAGAGCGTTATCCGAAGATTTGCAAAATTTTATTAGTGACACCGTTATTCAAATGAATCGGCAATCCCTTGATATCTCCTTTTATTTATGATATGATGCACGGATGCTGCTATTCCGGAGATAAGGCGTGCTAACTCAGGATGTGATATGGAAAAGTCGAGTTCAGCGAGTGAGGTAGATTGCACTGTTATGGAGTAGTTGCTGAGAGTTCATTCCCGGCCGGATGTTCAGGAGATATAGGAACGGGAATCTCCTGGTTATTAACTGTGACGCATTACTTAATTGTATTTGTACTTAACATAATATGTTAAGGAAACATCATAGTACCTATAAGTACAAGTGTTGGTTTCGTGCTGAGTCAAACTGTCTGTCTACATGCTGATTAAATTTGGTTGTGTTGTAGCCATACTTTAAGTATTTACAGGTTTACACAACTTAGAACGCGCGTGGATTAAGCAAAAATTGACTCTGCGTCAATGGCTTAAGTGCTTCACCGCGCGCCTTCTAAGTTGTGTCGTGCTGTACGTCAATCTCATCCTCCCATTCTGAACGCAGATTATAAATATTAGAGAGAATACTCTAACAGTTAGTTATTTATGTATATGTAGATTGTGTTTATATGTATACATTTGAAGAAAATAAAACTCATTAAGTTTATAGGTACTTAGGTAGCTTAAGAGTCCCCAGTACGCACGGCGTTTCTCAACTTTTCATACAAACGTAGTTTCGCTTTTTTTCCCAAATTACTAAACAGATTGACTCGAAACTTGGTACACATAACAAAATCATTGGTGTGAGTGTCCGAAATTAGTAAAAATCGTGGTAAAATAGAACACATTTAAATTACAGCCAAAAAAACTGAATTTTGAAGTCTGTATGGAGGAAACTAAAATGGTCCTAGTTACTTTGTTATTCAATTTATTACAATCAAAGTGTATTTTGGACACTAATATCTCTGCTCCACTATATTTTTTTTAAAGTGGTGCCGATCTAAGTAGTTTGCTAAATAAAACTTAACTACGTTTGTATGGAGAAAGGATCGTACTAAAGGGACTCTTAGGGTAACTTAAGTTCGTAAAAAGGAGATCTTTGATTAATGCCAATTCTGTGTAAATTAGTAGGTACTGTGTACTGTGTAATGGAACAGCTGGATGGAAACGTGAAATAATTTATTTAAGCAAACAATCACCAGCCTCGATAAATTAATAATAATCCGACCTTTAACAACGAGTGCCATTTACACAATCGACCTAAGCAGCTGACCCTAGTACTGAGTACAAATTACTAATTTAATTACAACTATCGTATTACAGTCGGCCGAAAGAAAATGTAAAGGACAAAAGACTGCCAGTAGAGCCGGTAAGCCGACCACACAAACTGTTTATTTTGGCCCAAGTGTACGACGCATTAAGAAGGCATTAAATTTCACAAGGACCGCTGCTCCTAATAACTATTAGTACCACTGACCCAACATGTGTTCCGCCTCGGTAATTCTCAGAATGGCGAACTGTTGACCCTTGAAATATCCAAGTCCATTTATCTTTCCAACCCGAAATGCTCGGGTATAACATTACGAATTCCCGAAGATCATTATCCGACTCAAAAGAAAATATGTAGGTTCTCGTAATAAAGAAAGCCATTACTCAGCCAATGTCATGTCGAAAATATTTTAATCTCGCTGTAAATTACTTGTTTTAGCAACGGTTGTATAAGGCTTTTGTACGGTACTTTGTTTTTTACTTAATTTCTTGGACATTGTTGATCAATATCTCATGTTACCAGCACATATTGAGATGATCGATGGCGAAAACCTCGCTGTCAAATACTGTCAATCTCGAGACGGAAGTTTGACCCTTTCCGTAAATATTTATTGCAATCATTACCGTGATTACTGTGTAATGGTAATGACGGACGCGGTAACAATAATTTTCAATAAAGAACCCGTTAACTTCGAGTCATTCGTAATTATGGTGACATTTGCCTCAATCGTTGTAAAAGTTCAACGACGCGTATTTTTCGCACAGTTGCTGGCGACGTGGTCTCAATTGCACCCTGTATGGTGCCTATTTCCCAAGGTTTTTCAATGAAATCTCTATCGTAATAACGTCACGTAGCAGAATTTCATACAAATAACATGGTAACTGTCTATTTGCCCTCAATCCTAAAATTACACCTACAAACAGTGTTGTTAGCAAGAATAACTTCAAAACGGTAACTGTATTTTTTTTCACAACTTGCAAAACGAGGCCTAGATACCTACGACGCCAACCCTGGATCAGCACACCATGGAAGCCCACGGTACAAATATTGTGTTCATTATACAGTTACATCCTCTGCTTTGTTGTACTAGTCACTTTAACTCCCAAAGGTCTTAGAACCCAGTAGCAAAGATATGCTGTTACAGCATTTTCGATTAGCAGCGGCAGTCGGTCGCCGACCGTACGGCTATTGTATACCTTTAGGTATTTTGTAAACAGGACCAGGTGCACAATTCATTATCGCGCCGCCAATTTGTAAGATGAAAGAGTTGCCGACCCAAATTGATTTTGTAAATGTAAAGGTTACTCCAACTTGAGATTTAATTTGTAAAGTCAGGATATGCCAGTATCATTAAAATAATATTAAAATAGTCCAGCAATCTCTTTATTTTCGTCTAAGCTTCAACCCGCGACTTCGTCCGTGTGGCATTCGGTAAGAGAGCTCCCGTGGGAACCATGAGTTTTAAAAAGTATCCTATATGTTGACCTGTGTTATAAATGTTATAATATGCCCCCATACCAAATTTTGTATCAAATCGACCAGTAAGTAGTTTTCGAGTTAATATCAGTTGTCAATTCAAAATATGTTTTTTAGGTTTTTAATTTTTCTCGAGTTGTAAAGTCGGTAGAAAAGTAAATAAAGTATGGGATTGATGGTGTGAGCGATAACTCGTGAATCCCATAAGTACTTTTTTTTCATTATTTTACCAACTCGAAAAAAAAACCTAAAAAAACACGCTTAGAAATTTAGAATCGATAGCTGATTCTGTGGGTAAAATAGTCCATTTTTCTAAAAATCTTTTTTTGTGATTAGCATATACGATGCTAAACAGAGTCCTGTTCGTTTTTTTTTTCAAGTTACTGATGCACTTTTCTACAGACTTATTATTAGTTCAGTACACATTTAATATACTTATAGTAGACGTGATTTGATTGTAAGTATTGTGACCCAACTTATTACATATGTAAGGAATGATTTTTAATAAATTGAGGTTAAGGAGAAGATTTCGGGCCTTCGAGACTGGCTGCTGCAGGGTAGCTGGCGGGAGACAATGGCGGGACGGGTGAACGCTCGCCGTGGGAGGACAATTCATACTCATTACACATCACACTAGGCACAGCAGACCTGCTGATCTACTTTAGGTAATTTCGGTGTCGAAAAAGGTGAACTGATGGTCACAGCAAGGTAACGGTAATGCGATGAGATGTTGGTGATCTGATCACGTTTGGTAGTTACAGTATTTTCGGCAGTGCTTTGTCACCGGTCAGTCAGTCAGAAACATAATTAGGTACTATTGACTAGCTTTTTGACCGCCCCGTGACTTCATATGAGCAGAAACACTCATACAAAGTTCCGTTTTTTCCCGTTCCCTTGGGAAATTCTAGGTTGTCCCCTAAACTTCCAAAGGAATTTACACTATACATTAAGAAAATCAGCTCTCTACGACCAGTTGTTCGGCTGTACGTTGTCATCAATCAGTCAAACAGTAACAGGAGAGTTTAACGTACACCTATTCATTCACGTATGTATTTCTTTATGCAAGTATTTACTCACATAGCATATTATATATGCATAGCTTTATTTGTGTGAAATGTCCCAAGGAATTTATAATTACCTATTTAAAGCTAGCCTACTGTGTGTCTTTCTCCTCGTTGTCGCTAATTGTATTCAGCGACGCATCATGTGCTAAACATCCATGTGGGTGCGATCCATGAGGCTCAATACACCATCAATCACGGAATCCGCGCCTTCTGCTTTGTTTTGACGGCAAAGGACGATTGTGCCGAGCCAACTATGCGGTTGATTCGTCTTCATGCTTCTTCAGTTTTAATTACGAAGCGTCATGTTTACTCTGTAGATATTTGATACAGGCACACTAATTGAACTTGGCTCTTATGTACACTTTTTTTTTAACTTTTTAAATTGGTGTACACCAATTTAAAAAGTTTAAAAAAAAAAAGTGTACATAAGAGCCAAGTTCAATTAGTATTATATTAGCATTTCGTCGTCCTTTGCCCATTGTAGAGGTCGTCTTTAGAACTTAAAGCTTGTTCATTCTTTTTACTTCGACACACCTATGGAATTAAGTGGCAGTGGGCGGGGCACATTGCTCGCAGGAATGATGGCCGATGGGGCCGGAAAGTTCTCGAGTTGCGTCCGAGAACCGAGACGAGCTGTCGGTAGGCCTCCAACAAGATGGAGCGACGACCTCGTGAGGGTCGCAGGAAACCGGCAAAAGCAAGTAGCACAGGACCGGTCTGAGTGGTGAGCCTTGGGGGAGGCCTATGTCAAGCAGTGGACGTCTTTCGGCTGAAATGAAAGTAATGATGATGATGACCTATGGATTAAGTTTAGTATGCAGATACAATTGTTCAATTACTCTTTTTAACTTCCGCCATATTCCACTTCGAATCTAAACCCTAAGTATTAAACGACATTAAGCACAATTAGAAATTGGTTTCCTTGTTTCGATACAAAAAAAGCACTTTACAAATCATTAGCACGAAAGCAACTGATGCACGTACTCGTAGTGTTATTAGATTATTACTGTTTAAATTAAAATTAACTAGATAATTGAAAGCTTCCACTGAACGAAGGTTAAGGCCCTCGAAAACCAGTTACCTACACTTACTCTACTTACTCGCAACTATGGCATTTTTTGCCGAATCAATTCCCAATCTCATATCTCTTCCATCGAACAGTAGCGTATACTTTTACAGTTACCACTATAGGTACAATCGGAGCGAAATATCCAAACCACAAACAAAACTGTTTAATTACATACCTGAAGCATGTCGGTGTTCTTTTATACTTATCGTATATCATTGCGTCTCTATTTGTATTAGAGCAGAGTTGAATATTAGGTTCCCATTAGTTTAGTTTTTGCTAATTCATTAGCTAGACGAGTGCCGATTAGCGTCAGTGATTGATCGTGTACGGTGACAACCGCGAGGTACAAGGGTTGCCATTTATCTTGATAAATCGATGCTAATACCACTAATGAAATGTATGTTAAACGTGCTATTTACTAATAGAATTTACACCGTAATGCACTTGTGTATTCCCAGGGTCTGTATTTGGTCGTATATTTTAACGTAATGTCCGACAGTCAGACGGAGAGTATCAGTTGATCGGCCTCTTCAAGCTTAAACTGCTGGACCGTTGTGAAATCTGGCATGGATGTAGTTATAATCCTGGGAAAGGACATGGGATATACATCTCGAAAAAAAGCGTAGTTCCCGCGGGAACGCTATAAGTATAACCGAATGTCATGCGGGCGATGAATTTAAACCCTGTAGGTATTTTACTAAAATTAAGCATCACACACACACACACAAATAAGCAGTATGTACCCCTTCAAGTCGATCTTTGTTCTCGACCATTTGCCAAGTTCGTTTGCAGTTCTTGCAGGTTCAGCGACTGTCTGCTGGTGACCGGGTCAAAATCCGCCCAACTACGTGGAACCATCCGTCCGATACAAAAACGGCAGAGGATTCAAATTCAAATGGCTTAATACAGACAAAGTCATTTTTTTTAATTTACAAAAGCCTTACAAAGCAAGTAAATATGATATACATTAAATAAAGAACAACATAACACGCATTAAAAATATTATAAAGGTTCCTGACTCCATGCGCACAGCATCCAACGGGACATTGAATCCTTGCGGAGGCAATTCTGAAATTAGATGTAGAATACTGTTGGACTGTCGCGGACTCCGTATTATTTGACGTCACCCTCTTTCTCATGAGGTACTTTACCAAAGTTGTCTGCAGTCTGAGCCTCGGCAAACCTACCAGAGACGCTACAGAAGCAGACGGGGATCATCATTCTAAGACACAGAGGATTAGCACAGTCATAGTCACTCCGGACGAGGCACAGCAAGCGGGAGGCACGAAACTCGAACTTCATGGGGGCGTAAGCTATCAGGAGACGAATGCACACCCAAACCTGTGCCTGTGCCCAAACAGAAGTCTCACCAAAAGCCAATGTTAAGATGTAGATGATGATGAATTTTATTTCTACATTTTACAAAAAAGCAGTTAAAACTTTGCCTTGTAGTGTTTTCCCTGATTCCAGTATCTTTTCCACCCATATTTTGATAATTTTTGTCAAAGTCTTTAAGTTATTCCCATATTTGCCCAATCTTTGCTAGAAGATGCTTCTAATGAGTCTCTTCTTCTAGAACTAAGCGGGATTTTAAACATTCGTTTAATGGTTTACCAATTAACTGCAGGCAGCTAGGAATCCTGCGTTAGCAGCTATAAATAGACGGAGATAACATCGAAATTCTAACGATTCGCGAAGCAGTCTCGCTTGACACGAATACAATGAATTCCTGGCTGCAAACGCTGCAAATGGTAGCCCTGATGACAGGCATGATTAATTATGCCGATACTTAATGAAGTTATTTGCAATGACGTAACTCGCTCATTTGTTAGTTCGTTGACCGTCTTAATGTTTCAATTTGACTTGAGCTTTGTTTCAATTCAAAAGTTTACAAGCAAAAACAATCTGGACGTAAGCAACAATGAAACCAAAATGGGACTCATGTAATGCGTGTAAATGCGTTAGTAAGTATACCTAAAATTCATATCTCGATGGCAGTGGTGGTTCGTCCCGGCGGGGGGAGGGGGGTCGTGGGGGTCATGATCCCCCAAAACCGGACACGTCCCATAGAAAAAATGGCCATTTTAGCAATCATGGGACAAAATCAAAGTCAAAATCTTAACATGATAACATGGTTCGGTACCGACTTACTTACAATTTGGTGTACACATGGGGTGAGTTCCGGGAAACAAACTATTTTTTTAAACTATATTTTTTCCCGGAACTCACCCAGTGAAGATTACCTCATGTTTTGTATATGAAATTCGATGTAGACGAAGTCGAGAGCAACAGCAACAGCTCGCAAGGAATAAATTCGATCTTGTTTCCACAATATATTTTTTGGCACGGGTGACTTTTGCAGCCGGCTACAGTTTGGTCACTCAGTGAAGTCCAAGGAGATATATGGAGATGCACCCACGGGTGACTTCTGTCACGCTTGACTTTCTTCAGTTCGCTATGGAGACGTGACTGTTGAGGTGACAGAAACTTTTATGTTACGGCGACAAAAATCACCCGTGGACGCAGTCTCTTAAGGACATCTTATAAGTCACCTGTCAAGCTCCAGACCTGACAGTACCAAACATTGTAATAGTCACAAAACGTTTCACAAATAAATCCTATTACAAATCATTGATGCTATCTCACCCCGGAGGTAGCTGGACCTTGCTGGCATTCGTCCAGCATCTACTCCGAAACACAGTATTTTAGCATCTCATATAACCCTCTCCTTATCACACGCTACTATAGCGATAAAAGTTAAAAAGGGATAGGTATAGTAAGGTACTTACTATATTTCAGACAGCTAGTGCCTATCCAATCTAGGCACCCAATACCCTGCCAAGATATTAAAGGTCGTTGATCTTGTTACCAAACCGGTGGGCTCTCAATAAAATGTCACTCAAGATAAATTGCTATGAATCCTAAATCATAAGCAGAAAACATAATTCTAAGTTTGCAAGTGAATTAACGTGGAATTAACGTTTTGAAATGGATTAGTGAGCATGCTGTTGCTGATAAAGTAAGCTTTGGTCTAATTAGTACCTATTTATGGCTTGCTTATTTGGGACTAAGAATGTCCTAGGCACCGAACCCTGCCAGCGAAAGAGAATAGTATTTTTTTTTTTTACCTACGGACATTAGGGGTACCTACTATACATTGTCTCAAACTTTCGCGATACACACTCATATTAAATACACTATCGGGACTTAATCGCGTAAAAACTATTTATATTTTACCTCGACGTTTCGGCCGCGATGCAACGCCCGTGGTCACGAGAAGACTGAAGTGACGGTATCAGCATATTTTTCTTGTCGCGCGGGTGGGTCGAACTACCCGCACTTGATTTTTATTAATGTTACTCGGAATGTCAACACGCCGGCACACAACACTAACAATGTCCGTAAATTTATCCGAAAGTCGAGATAAAATATAAATAGTTTTTACGCGACTAAGTTCCGGTGATAGTGTGTTTAATATTAGGGGTACTAGTTAGGTAAGTTGCATACCTTGGGTCATCTCTGACACTACCTTATGTAGGTATTCGGCAAGAGTCTACTCTAAGTTCTAGTTAAATACGACCTTAAATATCATGGCGCCATTATCTTCAAGAACAGTGACTCTATCATCATTTCGGCCCACCTGCAACCGATATCTCACCAAAGTGATACGTGTACATTTGATTCACCTCGCATTTCCATCGTCAGCCAAATAACAGTAATTATTACTTATGAAAGGTTTTAAAAGCTTTTATGATAATATCTTTGTTCAGTGAGTGGTTAAATGTCAATGACAAGGCACATTCTGAATCATGACATTGAGTATGGGCAGGTACCTGGGCTTCTAGTCGGCACCGCAATGCCAGACGGAGGCCTGAGCCACGCGAAATCATCGTTTGCCAGTTAAAATAGACATGAGCGATTCTATAGCGTTTCTACTGCAATCAGCCTCTTTTTTTTAGGGGTTATGCCACCAGGCCCGGCGGTGCAACTGCCAATTACCCCGGTTAGTTATGGGGACTCTTCGGTAGAGTGGCCGCAATATCCACTAAAGCCCCAGCGATTCTCCACCGCGCTGATTGTGCGAGGGTTACAAGTTCGCTTTCCAGCATTCTACTGCAACTCCCCCAGTGCCTCCATATGACTGTGGGTGGGCCACACCTCCGGATGAGTTGCAATTAGGATTCTGTTCTGGTTGCATTATTGTCCAATAGTTTAGAAGATTTAGTAGCACACTTCGCTTACGAGAATATGGCTCTTGGTTGCTGTATTGTGATTCGTTTAGCGAACAAGTAGGCCCAGATTAATTGGCAGAGAGAGATCAGCGTGGCGTGCTCCGTATTACTCGTATAGTTTTTGTGTGTTTGGACCACTTTGTCTGGCAGTCTTTTAGAGGTCAATGTTAATGACGATGGATTTTAGGCACCAAGATTAACGATCTAGTTAAGTTGATAGATGTAGCATGCCTAATCATACCTAACTAACTAATTGTATGTATAATAAAACTGGTTAACGACGGCTATGGGCATTTGGCGTCAATCGTAACCAATGCGTTTGCGGTCGCAAAGATATTGGACCATAAAGTACTTAGCATTTTTAAAAAGCGTCAAATTGTAAATTTAGCGCAAAATCTCAGCGCAGGTTGAATATGAATGCTTAATTTGTACAACTTGGACGTTCGCTTGCACCAACGCCGCTGACCTCGGCTTACTCTCTAACTCGAGTTAAGTTGATATGTACAACTGAACCTAAGTCAAGAGGCCAAAGTTTGGTACTTTGTAACAATGATTTACTCACGATGTTCTCAGAACGATTACGATCGTATCGTAAGGCTCGCATGTGCCCTCAACACGAAAAAGGCAGGTGCTTTTGACATTTGAACGTGCTGATGATTCAATACTCCCTAGCTCAAAATACACCCAGCAATATACAAAATCAACCTTGCAGCCTTCATTACAAGAGGTAACTTCACGCAAACGTAAGGTATGTAATATGTCTTAAAATATATAGTATTCTTTGTGTTGGAGTTTGAGCCTTCGTAAACAAAGGAGTTAAATTAGATGGTGTTTAGTGATGATTAGGTTTTTATACACTTCCTGAAAAGATTTGGATCGCAAATTGTATCGTTATGTCTGTTAAGTAACTTAATAAAAACATTAAGTTTTAATCAAACTATAGAGATGATGACGTATCTATAGCAAGAAGTTTTATAATTCTAAGAACTACTTAAGTACAATTTTACAAGTGAACTTATGTATATTCCTCGTTTAAAAGTAATTTAAATTTAATGGATCTTATAAGATCTTTACAACTACTTATTTCAATACTCTACAACTGTGACGTCAGGACCAAGTAGCTATAAACATTTCTGTGAAATGATCTTTAAAATAAAGTTATAAAATACTTCTGTCCAAAACAAAACGCTTTGCGTAATCTTATCGAGAAATGTCACTATCAAGTTTCCAAAAAACCATTTGTTATCTCGAGTGGACACTTCTATACATATTTGGACAGCTACGTAATTGCAGCTGAGAGATTTCTAAAAGGTAGTTTAGGTACCTACATTTCTATCTTATCTATGGCTGCGAAGGTTAAGGGACGGCAACATTTAGAAATGCATTCACAGTTAATAAAGGTGCTTTGTAAGTAGTAAGTTATGAGGGTAATGTTGCTTTTGATTAGTAGGAGTGGTTATATTTTGCATGCAGCACATCTAGATCACTGCAGGTCTATGTAATGTAAATGATATCCTAGACTGGACATAAGTATACTATAATATTTATAATGATATTTGACTGGATATGGATAGAGAAATATGAAGCCAGCTACAATAAGATACTTAAGGACATTATATGTAAGTAATCGATTAAGTACCTACCTGTATTATAAGTTCCTTTTCAGGGATCCAAATCCAAAATATACATTAATACTGGTAGAAAGTGCTTGTAGCATTAAGTCCGCCTTTTGTACACTGCATTTTTTTGTTTATGCAATAAAGAGTTTAAATAAAATATAAATAACAATAAAACAAATTTATTTTCATAATGGTTTACATTTCCTTAAACTGACATAGTGAAATCTTAACATACATTGCAGTAAAATTTGATTGGAAAAAATACTATGGAGAACTGTGCCTATTGACGACTCTGCGTCACTCTACCTAATCAATTACTCATGAAAATCATAAAACGTTATCGACTGATAGAAATGTAAAAAATCCTCGAACGCAGCACAAATTATCGGAAAGAAATGAAAAAAAAATATGGGGCGACGGAGCGTGCACCTCGAAGCGATGGAAGAAACCGACTCTTGCATTCCGCACGCGACAACTACTTAATTTGCACAACCATTACCAGTTACCCGTTCGAGATGCATTTAAAACACTTTCCTGGGATTTAAGCGCTCGTAAAACGCGGTTAATTGATATGAAATTGCATCTGGCAGGATACACTTAATTTATGATTTGCGAGAGAAAAGTTTAGCCGTTAGTTATTATGGGTTTTGAAGGTGAGGTGTTCTCAATGCAAATTTAAAAATGTGGGCCAGAGGGTGATTTGGACCTTAAGAGACGAAGTAACTACTACTATTACTACTACTACTACTACTACAGCCTATTTGCGTCCCACTGCTGGGCACAGGCCTCCGCTCATCACGAGATGGTTTGGGCTATAGTCCCCACGCGGGCCCAGTGCGGATTGGGGACTTCACACACATCTTTGAATTACTTCGCAGATGCGTGCAGGTTTCCTCACGATGTTTTCCTTCACCGAAAAGCTCAGTGGTAAATTCAAAGTGAATTTCGCACATAAGTAAACTTAGAGGTGCGAGCCGGAATCGAACCCCCGACCCTCTGCATGGGAGGCGGTAGGTCGAACCACTAGGCCACCACGGCTTCACTTGGCCACAACGGCTTCACTACTACTACAGCCTATTTGCGTCCCACTGCTGGGCACAGGCCTCCTCTCATCACGAGAAGTAACAATTATGGGGATTTACTATTATGTGATCTTTAACAGTAAATAAATCTGACGTAGAATATTAATCTTAAAGGCGCAAGAGAATGAGGATGTTACCTAGTTACATGTACAGGCATGGGCATGGAACTTGAGCGCCTTGAATGCGCAGAATTCAAAAATAAGGTCTCATTGGCAGAGGGGCGCGGGACTCAGGGAGCGCTTTGTTGTGCGCGCACGCTTATTGGCCCTTCAGTCGTAAACATGCGCAGAAATCCCCTCTACTTTTGCTCACCGCTCAAGTTACGTGCCGCGAACTGTACATGGGGGTTTGCACGTTAAGAAATGTATGTGTTTTATCCATAGTATTGCTCGATAGTCTCATTGAAAATAGCCAGCAGGTGCTTTGATGGCATTTAGCGCCCCACAATATCAATGGCCATTATGTGAACCAGTTATCGGCCTGTTAAGTAATTATTTCTAGGATAAAACGTTACGCGATGGCTTTTATTTATTAGTCGTTACGGTTTACATTTTAATAGACTACTTTACACTCTAATTAGATTATGTAAATTGTGACAGGTGCATTTGAGGTTCATAGATTTTCTAAGACTTATGGTTTCATAATTATGTATGAACATTTTCTCTTTTGACGTAAAAATAACTACCTACTTACTCAACTAATCACCACATTTGCTTAAAGGGACAGCTAAAAACAGGCAATTCAATTCAATCATTTATTCAGCAAATTGGCCACATAGCGCCACTTTTACACGTCAGAAAAAAATTTACCAGCGCTTCCACTTCCACCAGCGCTTTACCATTGCTTGAGAAGAAGCGCCGCAACAAATTCAAGCAGAAGGCCTTTTTTCAAAATTTACAAAATTTACATTACATGTATAAAATATACGGCAAGTACGAGTAGGTACCTATATTGTGTACAGTGTACACCCAGCTCAGCAGTCGATTTCCTATTAGGAGCGGAGTTACAAATAGGTACCTACTTACTTGTACGAGTACATACCTACTTAATCTAATCTACATTCTATTATAAGTAATTGCTCTTTGTACCTAAGTATGTATTATACCGTTGTTACTTGTTAGTACCTATAAGCTCTCCAAGTACCTACTCTTACTTATTCTGCGACTGTGAACTTGCCAAGTAAAGTTTAGGGCCACCGCGCACGACTTTTTGTAGCGACAGCATCGCTACATAAATTCGCCGTGGGAGGGCCCTTACCTCTAAAAATACCTACTCATTCATATGCTTTCTAGTATGGAAACCAATACCAGCGTAACCTACGTAAACTGTTGTTGTATGCGACGCAACAACCTGATACCACTCGACGTGACGCTCCGTTGCGGTCAATTCGCTCCAATTACTCCTAGGTACTATAGATACGAGCCTTCACCGCACGCACCCGTCTTAGGTCACGTCAGCACAGGGCAAGATACGATGTAGGTACCTACGCACGTACTTTCAGTCGTGGTCAGTGGTCACCAAACGTGGTCTACCACGCGGCGGACACGGCCTGTAAGTAAAAGCACGATTTCTAACGCAATTCGAATGAAGTGTCAATGTTGCGTACGAGGACGCCTGTGTGCGTGCAAGGACGTCTGTACACTTGTAAATATGTTTGTACCAGTACGCGGGTCAACGATTCACTCACCATCTCCGGGTGGAATGGAACAAAAGACGGTAAGGCGAGTTGGGCGCGAATTGCGCGCGGGCTAGATTCAAGCGGGTGATTCCGTGGCCATTCTGTATGCAGTACTTTTAAAATATTCTGAAATGGGTCACTTTTTTATAAGTTTTTCCATACAAAGTGACACGTTTTCATTGCTGTTGAGTATATTTGCAAAGACCGGAAAACTGACAAAATGCCCACCTGATGAGAAATTGCCATCGCCGTTTAGACATTTGTAGCACCAGAATCGAAAATGCTTTGCCGGTCTGGGGGTATATTGACATGGGAAACGTCCTTTCGTTTGCTCCAGTATAGGCTCCGATTTCACGAAAAAGTGCGATATCTCGGAGAGTTGTGAAGATATGATATTCAAAAACCTGTATCTTCGGGTTCCAGCTGAAAATCAGCGCTGAGGCCCTGCCCAGCATAGAGCTGAGCTGGAACCCTTTCGCCTAGTTGTAATTTTATTTTACTTAGTTATTAAGTAATGTAAGGTTAATTAGCCGAATAAATGTTTTTTACTTTACTTTACTTTACTTTAAAAAGGCTAAACAAGACGCGTATTCACGAGAGCTGTAGGATGAAAAATAATTATTCGAGAAAGTCAAAAACAAAAAAGTTATGGCCAAAATAGTGAAAAAAAATTTTTTTTTTCCAATTTTTTTATTTGGCGCTTGATATTTTGGAAAGGAAGAATGATAACTATAATTTGAAAAAAGAATCCTCTGGACAATTAACTCAGCCAATTGGAGCCTAAAACCAATACGGTCGGGTTAAGGGTTTGCCCTGTAGCCTAACCTTTTTGAAAAAAGTTAAAAAGTCAGAACGACATTTTTCACATTTTTCAATTCCTTAGATTCATTTGCAATGGGCTCGATAGTCGTATCAGGCACGAAATCTGTGAAGTTTTCGAAGACTTTTCATTGTGTGCTGTATAATAAATACCTACAAACTATTGTACTTCGAGGCATTACACAACTGGCCACAAAGGTTTCAATGTTAATGGGGAAAACATTGTAAACAAACACGTAATGATTAAAATACCTTACGCACTGTCCAGGTATTTACCTAAATCAATGCTCTTGATTCGTCATTTTATTACCTACAAAAGTCTGGACCTAGGTAGGTATACATCAATCTAATCTAACTGAATAGCTGGCATAACAGAACAGCACGAGCCAAATAACTCTCTCTGCCCTGCCCGTCCAAGTACTAACTGTCAAAACCGCTGACAGCCCGCTAAAGCACGCCGAAATTAAACTAGTGTGCCAACACTGCCAACCTATGAAAAAAATCCAGCTCATACAGACCACATTCTAGCTACCTGCTTGACATTTCCAAATATCAGCATTGATGCAGCATCAGACATAAATACTGACGTTATTTATTGCATTGCCTACGATATGCGTTAAAAATACATCGAATGACACAAATTAACTCGATTAAAAACGTCTTGTTGTGTATCTTCATATTTACCTCCGTAGCAATTAATCAGGTGCATCACAAGAAGGTTAACAGAGACATCCATTATCCCAATGGAAATAGCTTTTTTTAGAAACAGGAAAAGTGTATATGATAGAAGTACGAGTCGATTTCATAAAAGTATAAACTACTATTACAGCCTATTTGCGTCCCAGTGCTGGGCACAGGCCTCCCCTCATCACGAGAGGGTTTGGGTTATAGTCTCCACGCGGGCCCAGTGCGGATTGGGGACTTCACACACATCTTTGAATTACTTCGCAGATGCGTGCAGATTTCCTCGCGATGTTTTCCTAAACTTAGAGGTGCGAGCCTGAATCGAACCCCCGACCCTCGGCTTTTTCGTTTACTTTCATGCGAAATTCAATTTGAATTTACCATGAGCTTTTCGGTTTTATTGAGTTACTTATCCAATACATTTAGCCCAGTATAAGGTTGGGATCACCTAGTAAGTAAAGATATACCTGTGACAGGTGACCCCGCTCGCCCATTACAGTAGGTTTTATATTTTAATTAGATAACTATGTATATTTGTACTTAGATATTAGATAAGTCAGAAGGGAACCAGCTAAAGGCAGAGCGAATTGGTACAGATGAATACGAAAGGCTTGTTTAACCTTCTACGAGTACATTGGCATCTAGAAACGACGTATTCGAACAGATTTCAATAGAACCGGTGCCATTCGCCACCATATCTGCAAGCGTCAATCCGATTTTCAGGAAGAATGCGTGCGTCGGCCTGCGCACGCGCCGAGGAAAGTGGCTTGTAAATAAACATGCGCGAAACGGAAACCGTATGACCATAATTGGATGAACGTCGTATATTTTTTACCGTGCTTCCGGAAAATTTATTATTGGTTCAAGCCGACTGATCAGGTTTGTATTGCCTGATGATTTTCTACCTCTATTTATTAACAGCGCACTTTCGCGTTTTATGTGGTTTGAGGTTGATAATAACCATACATAAACTCACGCCTGTTTTCTGTTGGGGTAGGCAGAGAACACAACGATGATGATAAAGCATTCATACTTAAATAGGAATAGACCTAACAATAACCATATTTCCACTAGGCTGTTCAAAAAGTAATGAAATTATTTTAATATGGGCTAGTTAATGTTCGTATAGTAAGTACCTAGCTGTTCAGTTGACACAGGGCGGACACGGCTTAGGTATAAAAGCACGATTT
This sequence comes from Aethes cnicana, assembly GCA_963971205.1. Lineage (NCBI taxonomy): Eukaryota > Metazoa > Arthropoda > Insecta > Lepidoptera > Tortricidae > Aethes > Aethes cnicana. The sequence goes on along the minus strand of OZ020287.1, from coordinate 4,223,905 downwards.
CGAACACAATTCGAATGAAGTGTCAATGTTTGCGTACGAGGACGTCTGTGTGCGTGCGTGGACGTCTGTACATTTGTAAATGTGTGTGTGTACCAGTACGCAACGCTACACAGTACAGCCAACGATTCACTCACCATCTCCGGATGAAACAAATGGCGGTAAGGCGAGTTGGGCGCGAGTTTCACGCGGGGCGCGGGCTAGATTCAGGCGGATGATTCCGTGGCCCTTCTGTACTTAGTGCTATTAAATATTCTGTGATAAAGTAGGTACTCGTACATACTGTGGCGGGGGGTTGATGTTAGCTCAGGTAGATGCTGCAGACACGGAGATCAGCGGTGGAATCCGAAGACACGAAGACGATGTCTAGCTTATTAAAATATCTAACTCTTGAAGACTGGCCCTATTACTGCCCTAATACTGTCTAACTAAGGAATAATAGATTTTAAGTTGAATTGATATTATATTTTGAGAGATGCGCACATTACAATGTCCATCAAAAGACTCAGACTATTAAACAAAACACACTACGCTTAAAACTACCTATTTTTGGAAGAGAATGTGTCAACTAACCGATTGTACTCGGCCAGTCTCCACAATACCTACTCTCTTGTAATCATATCCTGAAAAAATTGTACTTTCTATCAGTATCCAGACTGAATGTACTTATAAGGGTACGAAAATACGATGAATGCTTCGAGAAAAGGTAAGTAGGTACGGGTACCTACTCACTATAGGTACCACAGCGCACACACACAGGTACCACAGCGCACACACACAGGTAGCGCAGGGCACTAGGTAGTGCCCTGCGCTGCCGTTGGCTCGTCTTGGCGGAATGATGGATTAATGATCGTACCTATCAGTTTTGATTACATTTCACACATAATAATTACCAAATCAAACTTATTAATCAACCAATCGCGTCTCATCATAAGGAAGCCTATATACCTAACCTACTGATATCTATAACATACTTAACTAGAATGCTGCGCGCGACTGCATCGAATACAGTATCTAACTACCTATAAGTGCACAGTCATGATGATACATATCTCCCATTTCAGGTCCAATCCCGAAGTTAAAAGAAAGCAATATAAAAACATAAGACATTGCTTACGTGATCAGTCTCACGACATTCCCGACATACCTACATCTCGGTAAGAACAAAAAAAATGGCGCCATTAAGTCAGTACCAGTCAATACACCAAACCGCTCCCTGTGTTTTTATCTAGTGCCAACAAGGGCATAAAACAGTGGTCCCTAAATGCATTGTATAGTTGTGACGCTAAAAGGTACGTAAAATTTCGAGTTTGCTTATCTATTCCACTTTCGATTTTTCAAACTGGAAGATTTATAGACTGTGGTTTATTTCAAGTTTTAGTGTCTATGGCAATAACTATAAAATGGCTTCGACTAGTGTGTAGAGAAAATAACCTCCTCGGCCTATGATCCTTTACTTTAATAGAGTTTATATAGCGCGAGTAGGTACTGTCATATGCAGTAAGCTTCATTTGAGATCGGTAGGTTGGTTGGTATAGGAAAGTTACCTGAGCCCAGAGGCCATAATAGTCGGCTTTTCATACCTAGTAGGTATAAAAATAGAGACCATTTAATGTAAGGGTACATTAAATCAATACAATTATACTGGGTCAAGCTAAACGATGTGACGATATTTTAACCACAGTAATAAGTTTTTCTCAAACATGCAATGAAATATTGATACCTATTATGTTCTTCTTATTAGCCTGGCAAGTACCTATCACGTTTCAGGCGCGGCTAGACAATTGGTCTATACTTACCTAATGAAATTTCATACAAACGTTGCAGGCCAAGGCCGGCAACTTACTTTTTTAAATTTCCATTTGATATAGGTATTTGTGACGCAGCATCTTGGCATTCCGCCATTTCAAAAAAGCTACAAGCAATATTTACTCTATTGTTCGCTATGACATTCTGCCAATACAGCTATTAAATTCTTATTTATTTATTTAATTGCATGTTTGAGAAAAGCACTAACATACATCGGCGGAGAACGGGAGTTGTCGGCCTCGTAACTATCCGGCCTCACTTCGTTTGGCCGTACCTATATAATACTCGGCCTGCGACATCCTCACTCCCGGCCTCTGTAGTAATGTACTATTTTTGTACCAAGTAGGTATGTCTAGTCTATCTGTCGCAATCTAATACTTTCGTTACCGTCTGTACGCGGTGTACCGTTTACATGTTAGTGAGCGACCTCTAATGCAGTCTTTACGACCTTACCTTACCCACTTTTGTTTTTATGTCCGTCCGTCTGTCTGTCCCTAACTAAGACGTAGTAAAGTTTATGTTGTAGTTTTATTACTAACTTATGTTAATGTCGTAAAAGGTTTTGTCTTGGTTAAACTTTTTGAGTATGGATTTCTGGTCCGTGTTTATGATGCACCTGTATATGGCTTTATTAATTTTATAGCTTTATTGTGAAAAACAAATTAAGCGCCTTATAAAATCTACAGTGTTTACGTTCTTGGTTTTATTTAATTTGTGGCATTTGTTATTGTTTTTCGATTTTATCCATCACTAACGCGCGAACCACACTAACAAAAGGGATATTTGTGAATGTAATTTAAATTAATAAATTGAACATATCATTAAATTTAAAAATAGGTATCTCGTCCCGTCTGCTATAGATTGTAGCTAAAAATCACACACGCACTAAACATGGTTATTTTTCCTGATGGCAAAAAGGTTCGAAGGAAAATCCAACCCATTATTTTAGCACGTAACAGAAGCAAAACAAAAACATGGCTGTTTAGCCAGTGTTGGCTATTATCTTTATCTGTGGTCAATCTCTTCCGCGGCGCATAAAAAGTAAAGCGTTTGTTGTTGACAAAACAGTGAAGTGGCAGTTTTCTTGCAGCACTTGCTCGGTTGTTTCACACAATTGAGATGTCGTGAAGGTCAGAGCAGGTTTCCTGGACACTAGAAAAAGTATACAAAACTAGTAATTAGAATGCCTAGATAATTGCACTAGATCATTCAAGGCATGGGGAACTTATACTTCCTACTTTTCTACGTAGATAGATACTTATACAGTAGGTACGTATTAAGGCTAGGCGCAAACGTTAGGTTTCCGAATGCGGTTTTGAACGGAAAAAAATCCATTCGTGTGCGGTGCCCGTGGTTCAATGAAAACAAAACGGGTGTAGGAATTCCGATTCTGAAAACCGCTTTCGGGAACCTATAACGTTTGCGCCCAGCCTTAAGATGTAGGTAGGTATGCGAAGTCCAAACAGGGGACCCGTGGGGCTACCTGTAGCTCAACAGCAACACTTCCGCGACGAGAGCCCAACTGTGGGATGTAAATAGATGTGTGCATTACAGAGTTATCATCGAGGCTACGAACAACCTCAGCAGCATTTTTACAAAATCATTGTTACTCAAAGAGTTGTTTTTACTGCATACTTAAACTATCTACTTACTAGCTATTTAAAGGAGACGATGGCTAGTGTAACGACACTGTCACTTTCCGACAGCTTCCATATTAGTCCCGATGGCTGCAGTGGGTTTTCTCCGATAGAAATTGCGATGAGACCATCGCAGCAATGGTTTGTGAGCATTACCAACTTCATCATACACGTAAATATTTAGGTATACCTAACCACCACAAACCATAACAACCTATTTTACGGCCCACTGCCGGGTAAATGCCTCCTCTCATTACGAGAGGGTTTGGGTTATATCTAGTCCCCACGCGGGCCCAGTGTGGATCCTCACGATGTTTTCCTTCACCGAAAAGCTCAGTGGCAAATTCAAATTAAATTTCGCACATAAAAATTTTTAGAGGTGCGAGCCGGAGCATAGAGGGTCGAACCTGACCCTCTGCTTGAGAGGCGGTAGGTCAAACCACTAGGCTAGTACGGCTTTATAAGCATTGTAAATGCTAAATAGGTAATCCTAGGAAATAATTCCTGTCCTATTTGACACTAGTCTTTAGAAATGTGAGAGTAAGTCTGTCTGTATGTCTGTTACCTACCTACCCCTACCTCTTCACGCTTAAACCGCTGGAGCGATTTAGATAAAATTTGGTATGGATATAGGTAATTGGAGTCCCGGGAAAGGACTACTACTATTGGCTACTTTTTATCCTGGAAAAGCGTAGGGAGGTTAGGTAGGTAGTTCCATCGGGAACGTGATAACCGAATTCCACGCGGGCGAAGACGCTGGCAGAAACTACCTAGGTATTCAAACAAACAAAGTTTTATTTATTACCACTACACTAAACAGGTTATTAACGTACGTGCATTATCCACATTTATGTCTAACAAACCTCGATTAAAAAACCGTCTGTTTAGTTTACCAACTGTTCATTTTGGCAGAGACAATTTACTTATTTCTATGATTTTGGTACACAGTGTCAATCAAGACGAATGTAACGATACTTCAAAATCTTAAATCCATCAAGCAGTTTAGGCTACTGAGAGTGACAAAGAAATATACATACACTCGAAAAACATAACCCTCCTTATATAACTAACAAATAATATGCGAACATGTCCATGAAGTAACTGCTAACGCCATCTATCGTTGAGTAGCGTCTTCCTTCCAAGATGTTGTGCAGCGCCATCTAATATTTATGTGACGAATCATCACAAAGCGTCGTTCTTGTATTGTAAGTAAGGAAGACAGTGGCGCCACAAGCAATTCCTAACCTACTCTTAGCTAATTATGGTACATATATTTATATTTAAATGTTTTTGTTGATACAACTAAAATAAAATATAAGTATAAAGTACAATTTAAACACAAATGTCATTAAAATTCTTCAGAATCAGAGTAAGTATTGTCAATGTGAATAATATTTTTCAGCACACGGTGCACAGTTCCTTTTTATATGCTTTTTCATTAATTTCAGTACAATTTATCAATGTAATATGGTTAAATTATTAAAAGAACACGCTTTATGCAATTTTTCTACTGAAGCCATATAGTTCATAAGCGGTCTCATATTTCGAGCCAGTTCTTATCAGCTGCGGTGTCCGAGTGGTTAAGGAGATGGACTTGAAATCCATTGGGTTCTACCCGCACAGGTTCGAATCCTGTCCGCAGCGACTTTTTTTGTTTTATTTGTTTAGTAAAATGTAATACATACATACATAAACATACATTTATTTTAATATTTTTTTTTTAATTTTAATAATAACACCAATACAATCCGAAAAAGGGTAAATAATTCGATACCAAAAATGTTATTATACTTATCGAGAATAAATAAATCGTACATAATCTAAACAAACAATATTTCATTTTGAGTAGTGAAATGAAATTTAAATAATAAGAAAATAAAAAAGTTTTCCTTCGAACCGGATTTGAACCAGTGACCTATGGATGACAGTGATAATCCTCTACAGTCCACCGCTCTACCAACTGAGCTATCGAAGGCTTATGGTTGTCGACGAAATTAGCGCTTATATAGTAGCAAATCAAGACGAAGATTATGCAACTTTTTGGTGCATATAATCACCATATAATGAACAGTTTTGTTACGTATGTAATAATTGTATTATAATAATACAACTTCTTCTTTCAATTGATGATACAAAACCAGTGTATTGCATCAACTTTGTCGAGCAAAGAAAGAGGCACTGAGAAAGAAGAAGGTATGAGTAACGGTATTGAAAGGTAGGTAGGTACAGTCGCCATCAGATATATATACTCGTATGTGAACGAACAAGGATGATCATAAATACCATATCTGAACATGCACTCTAAAAATCTAACGTCTTGTTTGACAATAAGGTCGTGCTCAAATATTTATGATCACCTTGTTTGCTTCCATATATCTGATGGCGAAGCTGCCTTGCAAGTACTCGTATGTAGGTAAGATTTTTTTGAATCGGTTCCGTAGACTTTGAGTGTATGCAAACAAACAATTTTTTTCTCTATTATGCAGAATTATAGACGAGTCGAAGTAAAGTAGCATTACTTTCTACCTTTATTTTATCGCAATGAAAAATTATAGGCGACAGCGTTTTAATAATTTCAATTTATCTTTGATTAGATTATTTAATATAATAGGTTTCTGTTAATAGCATATAAGTATAAGATAATAAGTCAGTTTTCAATCGTACCTATAGGTAACATTTTTAAAATAAACCAATGTGCATAGGCTAGGTAAGTACCCTATGCACCACTGTGCTATATGCACGTACATAATTTAATTTCCAAGCATGAATCAATAAACAAAACACGGTACGGAAAAGACTTGATGCTCCTATCGGAGAATACCTAGGTACAACCGATTCAAAATTATTAAACACTGAGTTCGATTTATTTGGAGCGGTTCTCAATTCAGCTCGGAAACAGCGAGGTTCTTTATTAAGCACGGTTCAAGAGCGCTGACCGCTCGTATGCAAACAATGTATCCGAAATAGGAACCTTAAAATACCTCCTCTGAATCTAGCAACGAGAGATCAAAGCTTGGTGATTGGCCAACCGAACGTGGAAGGAAATTGGCTGAAACGTCGGTAAAAAAACAGGTGAAAATAGGTAAAACCGAGTTTACTCAGATATATTATGAAACCCAGCTAAGTAAGATCGATTTATCGCCCCGTAAGCCCCTATATTTCAAATTTCGTCCAAATAGTTAGAGCCGTTTCTGATATCGCTTGTATACATAAATATAGAAATAAATACACAGGATTAGCGCGTTTAAAGTACAAGATATAAGTCATATAAGCCTTCATCCAATAAGTCGACAAAGCTTTTGTTTAAATATGTTTCCAGCAAACATTTGTGTGCACTTTACGAGTATTTGCTCCAAATAACAATACAGGCGTCTCGTTTTATCGGGCAAGGAGAATATATTTTATTTTTAACTGAATTTCTAATTAAATTGCTCGAGCTGCTTGTTTCACTTTGGTAATCGGTTTCCGCATGAGCGCGTTCATCTTCGGCACATTGACGTCATCAGAACACAGCCGCCGGAGCCTCCACTATTGTCAAACACACCGTGTGCAGTGCGGCACACGCAACCCCTTGGTGAAAATAATCTAACCAAACACTCAGGCCTTAACAAAAATGATCTGTAGCACATAGAAAATAGGGTTTATAGTTCAGGAGTAGACGTCGCCAGGTTGGGTCGTTCCCTAAACCAGTGTTATTGGCCCAACCGATCCTGTTTTGCACTACGCCTGCGCTAAAAAAGCTCGGACGCGAACGCGTTTTCAGTCAAAGTAAGGCGGCGCGCCGGCTCGCGCGCTAGCCTTCAGGCTCGGGCCCGCAGCCACGGCTTCCGAACAGATAAGAACAAAATCATCAATAAAAAGACCCTCAACCGAGTACCAGGATCTTGAAAACTGTTATAACATGTCAATTTGATCGCTGTACGAGCGTGGACATCTCGAGCTGTTCGCAGTGTCTTCCGTTGCTCTCGTGAATGTGATCGCCGTAAGAGTGTGCAGATGTTTTTTGATGAGGTGAGTCGGTTTAAGGTCGAAGGTCACCCTGCCAGTTTCGTGCTGTATGCGAACGGTCATGTGGCGAGTAATCGCGTGACATGCAACCTCGGGCCCGGTAAATCATTCAACAATTTACATGAACCCCGTGTTGCCTTCGTAATCACTGCGATTGACATCATACAAGGACATGGCTCTAGGCTAAATGGCATAAACAAGAACGCTATATTTTTTCCATTCCCTTTGTCATGGAGTTCGACGCTGATGCATTTGTAATGAAACTTTTCTGTGTTTATGTTACTCAAAGAAAATCTTCACCCTTTCAAAAAATCGGGAGAATAAAGATTTCCTCAACATAATATTTATCTTTTTCTCTATCTGCATCAGAATAGAATACATCGGTATCAGTTCCTATTCCTAGTTCTGCGGAGCGGAGTAGATACTACATTACATATTACATAAGTAACAAGAATCTATCAATTCTATTCTATCATACTTATACATTATTTTCTTTATTATTTACGTAGTGGGTCAACCACAGTTAGTCACAGTTAGTAAGTAAGCATAGTCTATACTTAGATATTAGGTATTTAGATTGCGAAACAATTTTATTAAATTTAAAAATCTAGAAGTTATGCTATTGTTTGGGACTGTAAAATTAATGCTAATGAAACCTTACCCTCCCCCCGTGAAGTCCGAAAATCTGTTTGCAAATTACCATTCAACACGATAGCGCTAGTCTGTAGGCTAGACGGGAAAATTACTTGCAAACTTGCGATTTTCGCAGAAAAGTCCCTATTACCTGGGAGTCCTGGGACGTCATAAATAAAATGAGGGTCACCGCAAATAAATTCGAAGCTAGTGGCGCTAGAGTGCGGTGTTGCCATTTAGCATATTACGAGTTATAGTTTCGCCATGTTTGTCCGTCCAGACATGGCGAAACTAGGTCTAAGCATGTATAAGGGTTCCTTGTGGACTCCAAAACCCTAAAAGCTGGAGAAGTTACCTCCGCCACGTGCCTGCTCATTTCTCACTGGAACATAGCAGGTAATTTAGCACTAATTAAGTGTTATAACGAATTTTGTTTTATAGTTCCCTGATTGGCGAAAATGAATAGAATATCAGCAATCAAAGTTTTTGCAAGTTGGAAAAAGTTATCTTACTGTTCTTTATTTTCAGTTAGGTACTTACTTTCTACTTGTTCCTTAAAATACTTACTTATTGTAAAAATGAAAATGATGATATTGATCGGATCCTTTGTTTCAGCTCGGAAAAGCTGGTACTAAAATTGTTGATAACATAAATCACAATAGTTGCAGGTTTCGCTACCTCCAAAACAGAATTACAGTTATTATATCTCCATTACCACCATACCTCAAACACCTACACACCCTGAAAGCCTTCGTATGCTCGCTTGTACTGTTATTACAAACATACATGTTCTTGGAAAATATGAATCAATATGACGATGACGTGTTTACTGAAGCACTTAGGTGCCTACATGCAGCTGTGGGTTTATAATTGTCGAGTTAACAAAATAAGCTTTTGGCGAATTACGTAATTTATACTTAGTTGCCGAATTGCCTGGAAGATAAAATCCAGCCAAAAATATATTGAATATACATACATACCTAGTTAACCAACATATAAACTATTATAGTACATATACTTGAGATAATTTTGTGTTAAAGTTATTTAATTATCAGGTCAGTTTAACTCTTTTTCATGTTAATACTCGTTCTGTAAAGAAGAGAGCGTGATCAAAAGTGTTCAAATGAAGAGTGAGAAGATTGTAGAAGGACCGGCTCCGCTGGCCGCTGGCCACATCGGGAATTATATCTTTGGAAATGTAGAAATGTAAACTTCGTATACCTTGCACTTCATTCCTGCGACGTCGTCGGCGGCGGCGCCCTTAATCGCCAGTAGGCAGGTAATTAACCTTCAGCGAAGAAAGGAGAGCGAATCCGTGGGATTAAATAGCGCTAATCCTTAAAACCGAGCTTTATTTGCTATAAGCTAATAAGAAAAGTCTTTGAATACACTGTGTAATAACACTGACACGTGTTTCTATTATGACTGTAAGATGCTGCAAGACGGGACGGCCGCCAAGGAATTGCTTTTGCATAATCGAAATTCAGATCACAGAATTGTATGGTTCAAACGATTTCATACTGTTTTAGAGGCATTTTTTTTACAAAATAATATAAAGCCCATCCCACCCTTAAGGCAATCGACTCAATCGTACAATACAATATTTGAGGAAGTAGGTAAGGTAGGTACACTTTATAATTATGTTCTCGATTGGACTAGGCAGGGTATGTTATGTAATAGACGGACAGAGTTACTTTCGCATTCATAATAATATTAGTATGGTATGTATGGATGTTTCTGCTATGATTTTTTTACTGTCTGATCTTCGGGGCCCCCTGAGGAAGGATGGGGGCCCTGGGCACGGGCCCCGTAGGTATGCCCTTATGATAAAGACGGCACTGCTTCAAACGTTATTGGGCGCTCTAAAGAACTAGCTGACCACGGCCAATCCAAACGAAAACGGGAATGAGTGAGACTGATTGAATAAAGTGAGAGGAACGTTCTCTATCTCGAATAGCTTCGAATAGCATAGTGCGAGTACGCTGTCTCACTAAAATTGGGAGTTAGTGTCCTTATTTGGGATAGACCATATCCCTATGTACAAAACCGAGTAGATTGCCAGTCGTCGTTTCACATCAAAATCATCTATGTATTCGCAATCGTAGGTGACCGACACCTGTCCGAATAGCGCTCTGAAATCCGCTTATTCCGATCCACGGACATCAAAGGTCGACAACCAAAGGATTTGCGAAAAGGGCATGATTAATGAGACCACACCAGGGGCTCTATTCGAAACGTTACATAAGGAAAGGGAGATTTCCTATCCCTGCGCTCACGCGTCACGGTGCGCTCAAATTGAACTTTAAATCAAGCTGCGCGCCGCGACGCGTGAGCGCAGGGATTGGGAATCTCCCTTTCCCTATTATAATCCGTTTGTATTATGGGTGCTAGACAACGATATACATACTGATATAGAGAAATACATACATATATAAACATACTAAACATCCATGACTCGTTTACAAACATTCGTGCTCTTCACACAAAGTTTGCCCCGAGCAGGACTCGAACCCGCGACCATCGGAACAGAAGGCAGGGTCACTACCAACTGGACCAATCCGGCCGTCCAACGCCGTATTTAACGTTTCGAATAGAGCCCCTGTGTTTTGGCCCTTTGTTTCTGTATTGTATTGTGGTCTGAACGATCCTGACGACTTGAGCTGCGTAGGGATTACCTGCAGGGATGCTGTGTAGGTGGTTAGGCATTAAGGTAGATAATGGTAATTTATGTTTAAAGGTACCTATTTTATGTATCCTGCTGGGCAATGTAATAATTAGATTATTGTATATATATAATCTAAATTTAATACCTATTTTCATCATGTGCCAAGTCTCATAGGCGGGAGAATTATTCGGAAGTCTCCATACAACGAATCTCCTCGTTGAACGGTCTATAACTTGATTTGCAAGGGTCTCCTTTGATTATCTCGTGTATGTTTGACGGAACCGTATCTACGAGATATGTTTGGCGAGATCAGTTAGCTGTTTGACCCGTTAAACAAATTCAAATTGAAATCATATACTACTTAGTCATCTGAAAAATCCTGAATTCGCTGAACAACCACAATTATGTTTTTGTTGATAATTTTGAATCTTTAAAAAAAAACAATGAATAAAGCTTACATCGTTATAGTACATCTTATGAGATCGGTTGAATCATAACTGCGTCACTAGCAACAGTAGCAATTGTAATTGATAACGATGGCTTAATTTGCCAGGCAATGTGCCCGGTCGGAGAAGGTGATGTTTCACAATACAATGCTGTTTCATTGACAATCTCACTCAGAGTCATCATCATCAATATCATCAAGCATTAACTATGTGGCGATTGGGTCTGAAAGTTCTCGAGTGACGTCAGCGAACCGGGAGATGAGCTGTCAGTAGGCCTCCAACAAGGGGGAGCAACGAACTGGTGAAGGTCGCGGGAACGATCCGATTTAGTTAGTATTTAACACGTTTCAATTTCAATAAAAATACCGTCTATAAACATGGCATTTATAAAGCTGTCAATTTATGCATTTAATATAGATTTTTTTTTGTCCTGTTTAGTTTTACACTGCTTGATGGTATAATAAACTGTAGTAAAGTTGGAATAAAGGGCCGTGTTTGAGGTTACTTTGGAATTAAATTGTATCGAGCGAAGTTTCATGAAAAGTGAAACGAAAGCTGTCAATTTAAGGATGATATAATCAAATATAACATTTATGTCTTTTTCATATTTTTAACTTTTAGCATGTCTTAGAAAAGTATGATCTTACATGATCAATTTGACGATGCTGGGTCTTCAACGGACCTAAATACCTGCTTTCGATTAAATAGCTACTACATATTTATTTTCAAAACGATGTAGGTATTATGAGTAACGGACACAATAAAACAAAACCAATGAAACATTGCCTGATGGCCGATGGGGCCGGAAAGTTCTCGAGTGGCGCCCGCGAATCGGGAGACGAGCTGTCGGTAGGCCTCCAACAAGATGGAGCGACGACCTCGTGAAGGTCGCGGGAAACCGGTGGAAGCAAGTAGCACAGGACCGGTCTGAGTGGCGAGCCTTGGGGGAGGCCTATGTCCAGCAGTGGACGTCTTTCGGCTGAAATGATGATGATGATGATGAATGAAACATTGATTAATTTGAACAGTTGGCTTCGGCTTTGTGCTTCGCCTCTAGCATTCGGTTGACGTATTGTCATTCCAATCAACGCAATCAAGTTTACAACAATCAACCGTCCGTTGCAAACGCAGCCTTATTAAGTAATTACGACGGTTTTCATTCAGTTATACTTAGTTCGAAACTCGAGCAGCTCATGCTAAACGTTATTTCGTGAATCCATTCACCCGAGTTTACTCAGGCCTAAAACGAAATTACAAATTTACGCGATTCAAGCCTTTACACTCCAAACGATAGGAACCAGACACCAAAGGCTTTTCAGCTGTAATTTATTGCTTGTTGTCGGTGAAGAACAATCTCAACAGAATTAATTATATCGTTTTGAAAGCTAAGCAAAACATTTATAATTTACGATTCGGTGGAATTTGTGAAGCAAATCAAAACTTTATGTTCTTTTAACTCACTCAACTTACCTTCTCTATAGATAAGTAGTACATGGGTATTTACTTCCCATAGTAGCATCTCCGATGAAATGAAATCTTGTACATACAATAGGTACATAAAAATTCATCGCCCGTGCGTTATTCTTGTTAAAAGTCGAGAAGAGAAGTTTTGAACCCGTTTGGGTATTTTTTCTCGTGTTCAGGGGCTCTATTCGAAGTCTATAATATAGTAATAATAATAGGAACAAGGAGATTCCCTATCGCTGCGCTCACGCGTCCCGGCGTAGCAACCGAACTTTAAGCAGGGGCTCTATTCGAAGTCTTAAATAGGGTCAGGGAGATTCCCTATCGCTGCGCTCACAGGTCGCGACGTTGCAACTGAACTTTAAGCAGCTAGATTTAAAGTTCAAGTTCAGCGCCGTGCCGTGCGTGACGCGTGAGCGCAGCGATAGGGAATCTCCCTGTCCCTCTTTAAGACTTCGAATAGAGCCCTAGAGCAGGTTAATTATAATTAAAATGCTTGCAGCTAGTCTTCTGTATATATATAAAAAGAAACTGACTGCCTGACTGACTGATCGATTAACGCAGAGCCGAAACTACAAGTCGTAGAGAGCTGAATTTTGGCATGCAGGTTCCTTAGGGAACGTAGGGGAACACTAAGAGAGGATTTCCCGAAATTCCCATGGTAACGGAAAAAACGAGATTTTTCATTTTAATATTTCTGCGCATACGAAGTTGCGGGGAAAAGCTAGTTATTCATAAATATGTAGAAAGGTAGGTTCTATAGTCAGAATTGCCGCAGAGGTGGAAATTATACCGTACTAAATCCATCTCTCACTTGGCCGATTTATAACAGCTTGTATTCAGTGCAGCTTCGCCTCGGTTTGTCGACGTCTATGAAACTTTCTCGTGTACTAGGTGCTATCTCCTGCTCTTTCGTTTTAATCGCCCTTGTTGATCCGACGTCGGCGAAGGATGGCCCGGTAGGACGTAAAAGTTACCATTATTCGTTTCTTTTCATTTTAGAGAGGTTTCCTCATAGCAGAAACAATGAAATTATATAGATCAATCTCATTACATTACGGCATGTCCAGGCAAAACCAGGGGCGTTTAAAATGTTCATACCTAGACTGTACAGCACACGGATATTACTCATGGAGCTCAAATTTTCAAATTTTCCTTGCTGTTTCTATGGTTTTTCTTCATAGTTAGAATGGTACATGGCTTATGGTGCAGATAACGCCTGTAAAATGTTAATGCCTATTGTAGTTCAATTTTACAACACCCATTATTGTTTTTCTTTTCGCATTCTCCACTTTCCTAAAGTTGACTGGATGAGATCGCTATCGCTACTTAGCGATAAGTCCGCCTGTTGTTTACCTATTAACTGTGTATCCTTTCTGTATTTCCTGTGTTTTGTATATGGTGTTCAATAAGAGTATTGTTGTTGTTGTTGTTGTTGATGTAGTTTTTTTTCTCAACTTTGTAGTCTTTGTTAGTTGTTGTATAACTTACTACTACAGCCTATCTGCGTCCCACTGCTGGGCACAGGCCTCCTCTCATCACGAGAGGGTTTGGGCTATAGTCCCCACGCGGGCCCAGTGCGGATTGGGGACTTCACACACATCTTTGAATTACTTCGCAGATGCGTGTAGGTTTCCTCACGATGTTTTCCTTCACCGAAAAGCTCAGTGGTAAATTCAAATTGAATTTCGCACATAAGTAAACTTAGAGGTGCGAGCCGGAATCGAACCCCCGACCCTCGGCATGAGAGGCGGTAGGTCAAACCACTAGGCCACCACGGCTTATAACTTAGTCTTATACATATATATATATATAAGACTAGTTGCTATTAAACCGATTCAACAGTCTTTGTCTTATGTACTCCACTATGCTAACTTATGAAATTAGATCAAGGATTATCATTGCAATCTGTATTCAGCAGCGTGTCAAGTTTGTGTTCTAGTTCATATGTAGCTGTCTCGTACTTTTCATCGATCGGGTCGGATTAGGTTTGTAGGTAACAGCGATTCGAAATGAGTTACCTAACTAAATTCTCGAGGACACGTGATTTCTTTGAAGTGGGTGAAAAGGTCTTTGAACTTCATAGGTACCTACTTTGCTGACTATTGAAGTTTTTTCAGCACGCTTTAATTTCGGGTCAACCTTTATGTGTGACATTAATTTTCTAAGTAAATACGTAAGTAGGTACTCAGTATGAATACTTCAGTACTTGCCTACTTACAGGTCGAATAATCTCAATACAATGGTGCTAAAAAATAGAAATGCGCGTAGCGAATTAGATGTGAAAGTAAAGTTGTAAAGCATTCATGAGGATGTTGTCGGCCTTACCTCTTACCTCTCGCAAAGGATTTCGTTAACAATCCAGGGGCTCTGTGCGAAGTCTTAAATAGGGATCTCGCTTTTCCCTATAGGATCGCTCAGTCGTCAAGTTGAACTTTAAATCTAGCTGCGACGCGTCAGCGATCCTAAGGAAGAGCGAGATCCCTATTTAAAGACTTCGAATATAAGCCCAGAGAGGTAACGCCGCCAGCGTTATGGGCACCAATGCCGCAAAATGAACTTTTGGAAGGGGTGTTTTTTCTATAGTTTTCTTTTTACGTATTTATTGAATTGTTTACATTTCATAAGTCTAGTTTAATTTCGATGTTATGTCAGTAGTTTTTAATAAAACAATTAAATAAATTAGATGTCAAATGTTGTGTTGTGTTGTGAATTAGGTATTTCCCTACTTGTTTCGTTTGAAAAATTTACAGACAGCCATCAGAAAATAAGAATTGTCTAGTTGGAAAGGGCTTTGCCTTGCTACATGAGCTTTGAAAAAAAAACAATACATACTTATAGATCATTTTCAACAAATACGGTAAAACTACACGATAAAGAGGACAGTAGGGTATAATCGTCCCCCCTCCGCAGAGCGTCCGAGCATAAAACAAACGAATGCGACAAACGGTTCACAGTAACATATTCTCCGTAGCTAAATCACAGAATAGAATAGAATAGAATACATTTATTGACAATCGGACGACACAGAGATACAAACACAGATGATAATACATGAGAAAAAAAATAGTACTACATATTCGTACATACAGAATGGCCACGGAATCACCCGCCTGAATCTAGCTGGCGCGCAACTCGCCCCCAATTCGGCCTTACCGTCATCACACGCAAACATTGACACTTCATTCGAATTGTGTTCGAAATCGTGCTTTTATAGGCCGTGTCCGCCCTGTGGCTAAATCATTCTACATATAGAACGAGTAAATCACATCATCATCATCATCATCATCATCATCATCATCATTTCAGCCGAAAGACGTCCACTGCTGGACATGGCCTCCCCCAAGGCTCGCCACTCAGACCGGTCCTGTGCTACTTGCTTCCACCGGTTTCCCGCGACCTTCACGAGGTCATCGCTCCATCTTGTTCACTGAAAAAACGACTTTGTTGTATTTACAAAATTGGCATTAGTTGATTTCATCTGTGTTAAATTAACCATATTTGTAGTTGTTATTGCAACATTTACTTAATTGATATTACTAAATCAAAATGATTGATGTGAAAATGAAGTCGTTACTATTTACTATTGTAGACTTAACAAAAACGTACGTTCAATTTACCGAACCATAACGGTAGAGTAACGACAGTTAAACTTTATTTAAAGATACTAGATATCTTAGTAGCTTTTACTTTACAGTTTACAGTTTTTATTACCAAATACGCTTCATTAAATTTATTTTTTGGTTTTGTAAAGCGTCGCTACTAACATTATATGTTAAATTAACTACCAACGATTTTGGGGTTACTAAACCCTGAAGGTTAATAATGTAACCTATTCGCTTTAGTAAATAAAAGTACATCTGATAATACAATTCACGGAACAACACAGTAGCTTTTACAAGAAAAGTTTCGTGAAAATGTCATCGTTAGTTTTGTGAAGACTTCCATACAATTACAATAGATGGCGTTAGTGCCGCTGCTTACAATATGTGTTAAATTAACTACTATCTGACGTTGAATTAACGGAACCCTGAGGGTTAATAATGTAACCAGTTCACTTTAGTAAATAAAGTACACCGTATAATAAAATTCATGAAACAACACAGTTGCTTTTACGATAAACGATTTGTGAAAATGATATTTTCAAGTTTGTGAAGACATCTATAAAACTTCAATAGATGGCGTTAGCGGCGCTGCTTACAATATGTGTTAAATTAACTACTTTCTGACGTTGAATTAACGGAACCCTAAGGGTTAATAATGTAACCAGTTCACTTTAGTAAATAAAGTACACCGGATAATAAAATTCATGAAACAACACAGTTGCTTTTACGATAAACGATTCGTGAAAATGATATTTTCAAGTTTGTGAAGACTTCTATAAAACTTCAATAGATGGCGTTAGCGGCGCTGCTTACAATATGTGTTAAATTAACTACTTTCTGACGTTGAATTAACGAAACTCTAAGTGTTAATAATGTAACCAGTTCGCTTTAGTACCTAAATAAAGTACACCGGATAATAAAATTCACGAAACAACACAGTTGCTTTTACGATAAACGATTCGTGAAAATGATATTTTCAAGTTTGTGAAGACTTCTATAAAACTTCAATAGATGGCGTTAACGGCGCTGCTTACAATAGGTGTTAAATTAACTACCATCTGTAGTTAAATTTATTAAACCCTAAGGTGTAGTAATAATACCTGTTCGCTTTAGTAAACAACACTACATTTGATAATAAAATTTACGAAACAACACAGTTGCTCTTACGATAAACGTTATATAATTAAGTATCATTGCTAGTTTTGTGAAGGCTTCCATAAAACTTCAATAAATGGCATAAGCGTCGTTGTCAACATTGTCTTAAATTAACTACCATCTGGCGTTGAATTTACTAAACTCTGATGGGTAGTGATGTACCTAAACCTATTCACTTTCGTGAACATAAAACGACATCTAATAATAAAATTTACGAAACAATACTGTTGCTTTTACGGTAAACGTTTCATGAAAATTGTTCCTTTTGTGAAGAATTCCATAAAACTTAATAAATTTTAAAATAATAAATCACATAGGTAACTAAATGATGGCATTAGCATCGCATACATTATGTGTTATGTCATGTAGTTTAAACGAGCTATCTGCCTATATTTTTTATTATTTCTACAAACCCGCAAACCCGTACATAAATACCTGACGTACTAATGGTATACTTACATATACTCATAAATACAATGAAATCGGGTCACTTTGAAAGTGAAAGTGCAGCTTGAAACGTGAAGGAGTTACCATAGAATTTGGCAGAGGAAGAGGAACAGAAAGGAGACAATTTTTGGAAGATCTAATGAAAGAATTCTTCTAGATCTAATGAAAAAATTCTATTTTTTTTTAAAGAAATGGAAGCGTTTCTTAAGGTAAATAAATATCAAAAAAGGGTAATCTGTAAAATTGAGAAATCGCAGAGCCCGAAAAATCTGTACAAGTACTTATAGGTTAATTGAAGATATTTAAAAAAAGTCGGCGGGGTGGTTTAAAATGACCTGAACATATTTCTACTGTAAAAATAGTCTCGTCTGTCTGTCCGTCCATTAGCCCGTCTGTCTGTTTGTCTGTTTTTTTTTATTTGAACTCGCATCATTCCCAAAACTGCTGAACTGATATGGATGTATATAACTGTGTTGAGTACAGACCCATAATAAAATACTGTTTGGGTCTAGGAAGGAGTGAAAAGGGGGGAAGTTATTTCTTATTAATGGCTTTTATACATATATTCGACAGGAATAATTTACGGTACCTAAGAAAAGAAATAAATACCTGCCCAAGGATTGCCATGCTTATTAAAGTTTATTTAACGAAGAAAATTAAATAATTGTTTTAAAAAAGCTCTATTTGCGAGCTACATTCTACTTCCGTGAACTACTTACCTACCTATTCTTCAAACAACTAAGATGTGTAAGTAATGGTTGTAACATAAAGAGAAATCTTGACTGACTAACGGGTAGGTACACTGTCTCAAACTTTCACGATATACCTACACTCATAATAAACACAAAACTCGGGACTTAATCGTGGAATCGTGGACTTAACGTCGAGGTAAAATAAAAATAGTTTTTACGCGATTAAGTCCCGAGTTTTGTGTTTATTAACGGGTAGGTATAAAAAAATCGGTTATATATAAAGTCGGCTTACGGACGATAATTTTACGTGATAGACCGACCTTATTCAGTAAACCGACTTTATAGACAACTTATTTGTTTTTCGGTGGCGCAGCCGGCGTTCGTCAATTTATAAGACGTTATCAGATATCACGTCAAAAGTACCTACCTACCTACTTAATGACCTCCTTCAATGGTCTTCATTTATTACATCATTACTCGAAATCGATGTTAAGTGGGCAAAATAACTTTTTCTTGAACCTACTCGAGACTGATTTTTTATTTTCAAATTAACATTTCAAATTGGATTCATAAATGTATTTATCGTTTAGATTTATATTATCAAAGTTTTGTATCAAGTAGTCAGCAGCGCCATATACCAAATTATCAATACCCACGCGTCCCTTACCTACTGTATTTTACAGTGGAAACGAAATCTCATGATTTCTTATTAAGAAACCACAAGACCTCTAATGCGGTTTATCTACACTCAAATCATAATCCCTCTCTATGATGCGGTCAAAAACCGCAAATTATGACCAGCATTAAGATAAACCGTTTAGTTAGAACAGATTTCTTATCTCTAAATGCTGTAGGTATTATTAGATTAGACCATCGAATTCGACATCTTCGAGCAATGCCGAAATTTATTCTTCAGGCAGACAACGAAAGTTTTTCCAAATTAAAATGTCGGCCCTATATTTAAGTATGTATGGTACCTATTTAGTCTATGCTTTTTGAAATTCGAATGTGAAACGATTTATAAAATTAGTGTAGGTACTTAGATAAAGTTGTGTATGCAACTGTAAGTACATATTAAACTAATAATAATAATAAATAGAGAACGCCAAAACGTGATGACACTGAAATTGAACTTTAAATGTAGCCTTTAAAGTTCAATTTCGGCACAGTAAACTTTTGATACTGCCTATTGAATCGTGTTGCTTCCCAAATCATCATCATCATCATCATCATCATCATCATCATCATTTCAGCCAAAAGACGTCCACTGCTGGACATAGGCCTCCCCCAAGGCTCGCCACTCAGACCGGTCCTGTGCTACTTGCTTCCACCGGTTTCCCGCGACCTTCACGAGGTCGTCACTCCATCTTGTTGGAGGCCTACCGACAGCTCGTCTCCCGGTTCGCGGGCGCCACTCGAGAACTTTCCGGCCCCATCGGCCATCAGTCCTGCGAGCAATGTGCCCCGCCCACTCCCACTTAAGGCTCGCAATTCTTCGGGCTATGTCGGTGACCCCAGTTCTACTACGGATATCCTCACTTCTGATTCTATCACGCAGAGAAACCCCGAGCATAGCCCTCTCCATTGCCCTCTGAGTGATTTTGAGCCTTCTTATCAGGCCCATCGTAAGCGCCCACGTCTCGGAACCATAAGTCATCACTGGCAACACACACTGGTCGAAGACTTTCGACTTGAGACACTGCGGTAATTTGGACGAAAAGACACTGCGAAGCTTCCCGAACGCTGCCCAGCCGAGTCGGATTCGACGATTGGCCTCTTTCTCGAAGTTGGACCTACCTAACTGGACTGTTTGTCCCAGGTATACATAATGGTCAACAAGTTCGAGCGCAGAGCCTCCGATTATTACGGGAGTTGGTACAACATGGACATTAGACATGATTTTCGTCTTATCCATGTTCATTTTAAGACCAACTCGATCGGAAACTCTGCTGAGGTCAGCGAGCATAGTACTGAGGTCTTCCATGGTCTCAGCCATGACTACAATATCGTCGGCAAACCGAAGGTGAGAGATGTACTCGCCATTAACATTGATGCCTCGACCTTTCCAGTCCAGCACCTTAAAAGCATCCTCCAATGCAGCGGTGAACAGCTTCGGAGAGATCACGTCTCCTTGTCTGACTCCCCGCTGCAGTGGAATAGGCTTCGTGGTCTGGTCCTGAAGTCGGACGGACATGGTGGCGTTTTCGTACAAACACTTCAACACTTCGATGTACCGGTAGTCAACTTGGCACCTCTGGAGAGACTGCAGCACAGCCCAAGTCTCGATCGAATCGAAGGCTTTCTCGTAATCCAGAAATGCAAGGCAAAGAGGGAGGTTATACTCTTCGGTCTTCTGTATAACCTGCCGCAACGCATGTATGTGGTCTACGGTACTATAGCCCTTTCGGAAACCGGCTTGTTCGGGAGGCTGGAATTCGTCAAACCTGCGCGCGAGACGGTTCGTAATGACTCTCGAAAACAGCTTGTAAACATGGCTCAGAAGTGAAATGGGTCTATAATTCTTCAGCAAGGTGTTATCACCTTTTTTGAAGAAGAGCACCACCACACTTCTGTTCCATGCTCGCGGCGTTCTCCCTTCATGGATGACGGAATTAAACAGCGTCTGAAGGGCCTTAAGGACTGGTTTACCACCCGCCTTCAGGAGTTCAGCTGTAATTCCGTCATCACCGGGGGCTTTGCCGTTCTTAAGCTGTTTGAGAGCCATACTAATCTCGTACAGGCTGACGTCCGGGATATCTTCGGTATAGTGTCGGGTTAATCTAGCTCTAGGGTCTTTAGCCGGATCAGCGACGGGTGTTGGGATTGTCGTGTATAACTGCTCATAGAACTTCTCGACTTCTCCCAACAGCTCCGGTTTGGATGAAACGATCCTGCCGTCTTCGGTCTTCAGCTTTGTCAATTGGCTTTGGCCAATAGACAGATCTTTGGCAAACACCTTCGAGCCTCTGTTACGCTCAATAGCCTTTTCAATACTGTTGGTTGCTCCCCAAATAGAGGATTAATTTAATTATATTTATTTCAATACGGCTATCCCGTTCCCGCGGGAAATATGCGTTTATCCGGGATAAAAAGTAGCCCATTTCATTCCCCGGGACTCCAATTAGACTAAACTTTCGCATTTATAATATTACTTAGTTCCTATAGAATGGATACCTAAGTTAAGCAGGTAGTGGGAAGGTATAGGTACCTATTCCTCTAAACACAAATTGACACGAAACCAAATGCTCTCAACAAGCACTTAAACCCAAAGCAACGTCACCAAAGAGGTCTCAGGTCACGTTAAATTTGGTTAAATTACACAATGCAGAAAGGTAAAATCTACCCTGTTTGTTTTGTAAGTACGCAAGATTCTTCGAAATGGTCCCGTCTCTTTCACTCCATTCTGTCACAATGTGGGGTGCGAGAGAAATAAGAAATAGGACCCTCGCCGCCCGCCGCCGCCTGCGCCGCTTCAGTTCAGTGCGCAAGCGGCTGGCGGGGATACTGGTTGGACGTATTGTACTTGTTTATTTCATAACTATTTGGAGGGATCTGGATCCCGACTAACACATGAGTCAGACATGGAAGAGTTAGAAGAAAATGACCTGATTCTAGGTCTACATTATTTGGCAGAATGGGGTTTGTCTCCGACAACTGTTAAGGCGTTCGAAGGTAAGTCAATTTTTTAGTAATTTCGCTATCCATATACACCTACTAAGTAAATTTTTATCATGTTGCCGAATAACCAGTAGAAAATGTTGAAATGATTTCTAAGATAAGATAAGATAAATTTATTGGCAACATTCGGTTACATGTCAATTATTTCTATGTATTTATGTAATATTACATTAGAATTAGAATTAAAGTCTTATATTTAGTTTACATTTTCATATATGAAAATAAAATAATAATATTTTAATCACATAGTCAATGGTAAATTTAGAATTTCTAGTTAAGTAGGTAGGTGTTTGACCGGATAGCTAAGTTATTTTAGTGATAAGTAAGTACTGTGTTTATTTTCGTGTACCTACTCGTACTATGGACTGCGCGGTCAAACACAATTGAAAAATAGGTACAATAAGTACCTAGGTATACACTGAAAAAAAAGGATTAGCCGAACTAGTTGCGTTGTGTTAAGTAAGTAAATTAATAATAAGCAAACTTTCGTTACGAACAAATACTTACAAAACTAATTCAGTAGGTAGGTACGCAATTTTCAAAATTAAGTTTAGGTAGGTAATAGTGCAGTGAAACCGATATGATATTTTCCACACTCTAGGCGGCATTTGCCAGATGGCAAATGCCGCCTAAAGGGGAGATCCCCTTTTTACACGCTACAAATTAGGTAAAACATCCTTTTTTTTTCAGTTTACCTATGATTTTTAGGGTTCCGAAGTCCACAAGGAACCCTTATAGTTTCGCCAGCTTTAAAGTCCTTTTTTTGTAAGAGTCACGTGTCCCCCCCCCCCCCCCTGCCAGCTAAATGGTGGTATTTGGATAGCTGAAAAAAATCACGGTTGTGGCATATATAACGTAGTTGAAAGGAAAACTATCAAAGCTAAGTAGGCTGTATAAATTTACGAGTAATTAGTCGACTTATGAAATGATTAAAAAACCAATGATTTTTCTCGAGCGGCAGGGGCGTCGGGCGGGTTGCTAAATAAGTCTAAGAAAGGTACTGTAGGCATCGTCAACTTCGGAACCCTATACTTATATAATATGGTTCATTCTGTGAGTGTTGTATTTAAGTAATTAACTCTATTCTTGCCTTAACTAACAATTTTTAGTGTAACTAACCATATTATTTAATACAATACAAGAAAAAGCAATAATTCTCGAAAAACTTTCTTGCGTGCGAATTGATTACTTATTATAAATTCATATCGACATGACACTGGCAAAATCATGGTAACACCAATAACAAAAAAATATATAGGGTCCAGCGAAACGTGACGATATTTTTCCCACAGAATCGGCTATCAATTCTAAGCACATTTAATAGGTTTTTAATTTTTTTGAGTTGGTAAAAAAAATGATTTTGTATGGGATTTAGGCGTCGCTCACACCACCAATCCCATACATAAGTAATATTTCTTTGTTAGCAACTCGAAAAAATTAAAAACTTATACAATTTACTTAGAATCGATAGCCAATTATGTGGGTAAAATATCGTCACAACGTTTTGCTTGACCCTGTATATGGTACTAATTCTAATTTTCCGTGCCATTCTCCTAAAAATACCCACTTATGTGATAAAGTAGTGTGTAGTAAAATATTGCAGTATTCTAGAAAAAAGCTTGTAGATAGATTATTGCATGAAAAATTATATAAATAGGTACGTGGCGATAGCCGCCAAAATTTGTACATTTGAAAAAATATCTAAAAAAAATAAAGCTCCACGTGAAATTTATGGTCTTTCAAATTTCACGTGTGTTACTTTTTCTCGAATTTTACTTTAGTGCGTTATGAGTATTATGTACAAGTGTAGTAGTGTATTATGGTACAATTTTTGCGGCCATACCCACTCACCTATATCAGAATGCGGCAGTGAGTAGATAAAAATAACTTGGTGCTTATATTAATTTTAGGAAACATACTATGTTCCGAGTCGGAAATATTCGGCGAAATCATAGGTATATTCCGGCTAGAGGCAAGTTGGTTGATAGGTACCACAATCAAAGACGTGTATTGAGGAAAACGTCAATTGCCAAATCACCAATTGCTAAAGAAGACACAGAAGGTATGCATAGATTATTATTTAGGACCTATGTAAACTGACTACGTAACACGTGTATGGAATTTGTTTTCAGAATTTTGAAGGAGGTTTTATTCATATTGTTGTTGTTAAGTTGTAGTTTAAAAACAAAAAGAAATCACTTTGGCAAAGATACGTTATATTTTTTGAGTTTGCTTTTATGTATGGCAGGTTTCTGATATAATTTTTGTTTCTAAAATTAGGATGCAATAACACTGTCACATCACTCACACCAGAAGAGGCCGAAGAACACCAATTATGGCTCAAATATAACATGGAACCCTTTATTGAAATTATGGAGAAGTGGGACAAGACAAGAGATTATAGAATGAAATACTTAGCTTGTCGTGATCACACGATAGGTACATGATATAATCTCTGAATGGCCAAGTTTAAAATCAAGCCTAGCCTATAAACTGGTACGTTTTAACTTTTTTTCGTACAAGTTGACCCGGTGAACTTCGTAGCACCACAAAAGCGATTCCCATACGAAGTCATTTTTCTTTTTTTAGCTGTTGCTTTAGAATTTTCCCGTTTTTTTTCTAAACAAACCGTCCCTGAATCAAAGAGAATAAGACAACAAATGAATCAGCCAAATCGGTCCAGCAGTTCTCGAGTTTTAGCCAGGCTAACGATTGATTCTATATATATTTTTTAATCATATTATTATATTTTATTATAATAACACTAGCTTCTGCCCGCGACTTCGTCCGCTTGGAATGCGGTTTGTATGAACATAAAAACCTTCCTCTTGATTCACTCTATCTATTAAAAAAGTCGCATCAAAGTCCGTTGCGTAGTTTTAAAGATCTAAGCATACATAGGGACAGACAGAAAGGAAAGCGACTTTATTTTATACTATGTAGTGAAGTCTTGTTGAAGTCACGTGACCGTATGTATGTATGTCCGGGTTTAACTCAAAAACTACTGATCGGATTGCAACAAAATTTGCCATGGGGGTAGATTATAACACGGGTCAACATATAGGCTACTTTTTATCCCGAAAAAACACGTATTTCCTAACGGAAACTACTACTACTACTACTTCAGCCTATTTGCGTCCCACTGCTGGGCAAAGGCCTCCTCTCATCACGAGAGGGTTTGGGCTATAGTCCCCACGCGGGCCCAGTGCGGATTGGGGACTTCACACACATCTTTGAATTACTTCGCAGATGCGTGCAGGTTTCCTCACGAGGTTTTCCTTCACCGAAAAGCTCATGGTAAATTCAAATTCAATTTCGCATATAAGTAAACTTAGAGGTGCGAGCCGGAATCGAACCCCAGACCCTCGGCATGAGAGGCGGTAGGTCGAACCACTAGGCCACCACGGCTTACGGGAAAGCTGTAACCGAATTCCACGCGGACGAAGTCGCGGGCAGAAGCTAGTTATTATATGAGTAACTTTAAGTACCTAGTGACGATATTATGTCTTATACAACACAGGTAGTATATTTTCATGTTAGTTTAGATATCGTATCTATTCAGTTGGATGATACATGCCTAATACGACTTACTTATTTTCAGATTGAAACTGACTTTGACGTCATGCATCCCAGTTGTGGGCTGAACCTTTTAAAAAAGTGGCCCGTGTTTGTGGAAAAGGCTCTACCACTTTTCAAAAACCTTAAATCAAGGGAATTAAATCTACTTGACGAAAATCCTGTGGAAGGTAGTGTAACGAGTTATTTTTTAGCCCTCTAATTCGCATTGTTGTTTAGAAATACACCCAATAAACTGGTTTTTGACAAAAAACTTCCTTATTCCAAAAAAACAATCTTGGGCATTAAAGGGTTAAGGTTCCATGGTTCCAGGTGCGTGAGAAAAAAAAAATAGGCTTTACAATTATATTTTGTTTTATTTATTTCAGAAATCAGAGACTACATTTTCTAGGCGTCGGAGGAATTACCGAAGTTATGTTTAATGTCGAAACATTGTGACCAACTAGATGACGACGAAATGACCTTAAACTTTGGAATATTCTAATAGTCAGGGGTTACAAATAAGGTATTAATTTACTTACCGTGGAGCTCGTTGCGAATGATACTTGCATTTGCGGATACCCACTGAAATAGCAACTCATCTTAAAACCCCCAAAGCTATTTATGTTATTTCGTTACGATCATTAATCATTCATATGGGTGTTCTTTATTTTCTTTTGAGGGAATGCGTCTGTCAAGATCATAATACCTACATGAATCTATGTATGTACAGTAAAAAAACAGCCGTGCTTTTGTGTATTGTTTTTTAAATTTAAAATTCAGGACGAAACCTGCAAAAGCGGTTCCAAAAAATCCACGAATAAATACCATATTTCCTCTTATTTCCTCATACTTATGTTATTTTTTGCAGAAATTGTATTTTTTTCAAGTTGTTCTCTTGAAGATTAGTATTTCCAAGGATTTTATTTTCTTCAGAGAAATCTGTGCATAATCACTGTTATATGATGACATAAATACTTTTCTATTTGAAGAAGCAAATTATTAATCCGTTGTCTACCGTTGACGCGATTCCGCGTCGAGCGAATATACTTTAGTAACTAAGTAATTAAGTTTATTTTACATAATCTTTTTGACAATAGGCGGTAGACAACAGGTTAAATGTCTAAACAATATCACTTTCTCACTTTCTTATAGTACATTACAGACCTAGGGTGGTGAATTCGTTAATGTCCCAGATCGCAGGTGTTTGTGACCCGAACCGAAGGTGAGGGCCATAAATATGCGATCTGGGGCTTTACGAATTACCGCCCGTGGTTTGTCAAAAGTTTTACGTCTTACCTTGGCCAGAAAGTGAGATTTTCTTTCCGCGTAGCGGGCAGAAAATCACACTTTACGGCCATGGGTGACGTAAAATATGTTTCCTGTCTTCATTAACATACACAGTCAAACATCCAGCGACCGGGGGCTCTATTCGAAGTGTTAAATAGGGACAGGGGGATTCCCTATCGCTGCGCTCACGCGCCACGCGCTCTAGTTGAACTTTAATTCTAGGTGCTTAAAGTTCGGTTGCAACGCCGCGACGCGTGAGGGCAGCGATAGGGAATCTTCCTGTCCCTATTTAACACTTCGAATCCCCAGCTTCAACTTCTATGACTTCTATCCAGTAGGTACCATATTTCAGTTTTCTGTGAGGAGAATAAATACTTATCTTTATGATAATTAAGTTAATGTTAAATAACTTGGGTTAAGTAATTAAGTTTGTCTTAAATGTAAATAAAAATTGATTTTTATTATAAATTTGTTTTTTTTTGTCTCGACCAATCTTAATATTTGAGTTAGTTTCTTTTACAAAATAGTACGTAGGTATGTTATCCAGGCTCGATTAAAACAGGTTTCAAAAAAAAGTAGTGGTGGCAAAACAGTACTAATGTAATATTTCAGACCTCGAAAATTCAAGTAGGTACAACAAATGTAGTAAGAACATCAGCAGTATATGTATAGAATAATCCAGAATAAGAATAATAAGATCCAGAATAAGATAATAATTTTAACCAGGTGATATTTCCTGGCTAAAATTATTATCTTTGCATTTCAACACAAAATGTCTTCTGGATTATTCTTAATCATAGTTGATTTTGTAAAGTTTGGTCATAAGATCACGTCTTTTCATATTGCTAACTAAACTCGAATCGTATTCTCATCGCGCTTGAATAATTTATTGCTTGTGTTCTTAGTACATTTGTTGTACCTACTTGAATTTTCAAGGTCTTGAATACTCTTGTGTAATATAAGCAGCGTTTGTATGTTTTATCTGTAGATAATTAGTAAGTACATCATTAGTTTTATTTGGGTAAATGGTTCAAGGTGTAAATGAAAACTATTCTACTCTACTTATTATGAAAATGAACCGTTCTGTTCATATTTTTTAGTGTAAGAAACATTGTATTATCAACTTCACTCTTTGTAATAATTACCTACTTTTTTTTTATTTAGTAAAATATGGAATGTGCATTCCACTAAGCTGCTTTTGTATGCCCAACTAAAGCCAGTATTGTTTCTACTGTTTACTTGATTAATTTTATAAAGTTTTCTCATTTACTTTTGTGCTATTTACAAGTGCTTGTATTACGTTTCAAATGAAGACAGGTGAATTAAGAGAAAACTATAACTTTATAATTATCAACAAATTTGTTATATCGTATATTTACCATGATACATAATAGAGTCATTTATTAATCACACTAAAGAAAACTTGCAAACATCATGAAGTGAACAGTAGGAACAATACTAGCTTTAGAAGGACATACGAAAGCTGTTTAATGGAATTCACGTAAGGGCGTATTATATGTATTCTAAAGAGGTAGTAAATACAACAAACAATGAAGTTGATAGTACAATACTTGATAAAGTAAAAATTACAGGAAGCTGTTAGATAAATTTTAATAAATTAGGTATGAAAAACAACTAAAATGATATAGTAACAGCTACTAAAAAAGTACAATCCTTGGTGCAGTAAAACATACAAAAGCCGTTTAGTGTACCAAATGTTTTTTTTACATATGAAAGTTGTTTAGTTGCATACATGGAAGTAAAGTGTGTAAGCGATATTAAAGTGGGTTAGTAAGTATAACAAAGAATGAAGTAACTGCCACTATTTTTTTTCATCAAAAAAACAATCCTCAGTACAGTAAAACATACAAAAGCCGTTTAGTGAACAATACAACAATTCCTATAGTAAAAATTACAGAAGCTGTTAGCTAAATTTTACTCAAATTAGATATTAAAAACAACCAAAGAAGTATAGTAACTACGATTTAAAAAATAATTAAAAATACCACCCTTGGTATCGTAAAACTTATCGTAAACTTTACGAAAGTCATTAAGTAAACTGCACTAAATTTGTGTCAGTAAGACTGACCATAGAGAAGTAGCAAAACCTAAATAATCTATTTAGTGATATATGCAAGAGCTATACATGTCCAAACTACTTAATGAATCTATTAGTGATTATGAAACTAATTTCATCGATAATACAGCAGGAAGTTTTGTAAATCGTACCAATTCTTTTCACTAAAATGTACGAAAGATACCTTTGTAAAAAATACCAATGAAACTTTTTAAAATTACAATAATACAATTGTACACGGTACGGCAGTGGATTTAGTAAAACCCACAAAACATATCGGTGAATTTACAAAATCAATTCAGTCAAGAGTACAATGTGAAGTCTGTAAAATATACTTAAGTTTTCAGTATTATCAATGTACCTCTTTTGCTAGATATATATTTTTGATTTGCTAAATATGACTACAGTAGATACAAAATATGCAATAAAAAATACTTGACAAACATGTTTATTATACTAAACTGATTTTGTAAATATCAACCTGTACATGTTTAGTAAAATCAACAAATTTAGTGTGTAGGTCCCAAATCAACCTAAAAATTTAGTAAGCTTTAGTAAAACTTTTGTAAAATCAATCACAGTATTTTTTCAGTGTTGGAGGCTTACCGACAGCTCGTCTCCCGGTTCGCGGGCGCCACTCGAGAACTTTCCGGCCCCATCGGCCATCAGTCCTGCGAGTAAATCACAACATGTCAACAAATAAAGATTAGTTTAGTTTTGTGCAGCGCTGACCGTGGCGTGCTGCAGTGCCAGTGATGACGTCACTCCGGACGCGGACATTCCTATACTACCTACTTAGCTACCGTACTGGACATTTCAACATATACGAGTATATACGAAGCAAAAATCGATCGTTTTTATACTACTACTACTACTAGTACAGCCTATTTGCGTCCCACTGTTGGGCACAAGACTCCTCTCATCACGAGAGGGTTTTTATACACTCAAAGCCAATGAAATCGGGGCAATTTGTATAGTATTTCCCATAATGTCTGTCGATTGCTAAGACTAATGTACACTAGCTTATTCTGCCCGCGACTTCATCCGCGTGGAATTCGAAAATAGTGTTCCCGCGGGAACTACGCGTTTTTCCGGAATAAAAAGTTTTTTACCGACAATTTTTCCACAAAGCGTTTTTTGTGTTCAGTATCGTTTCTTTTAATTTTCAAGTTACAGACGCGACTTTTCTACATACTTATTATTAGTGATTGATTGTTTTACATACATTGACAATAGCTTTCGTTCGCGTGATAAGTATATGAAATATCATACTAAACGCCCGTCCCCCTTTTCCCCCTTAAGGAATGTTTTCCGGCATAGATTCAAGGTATCGTATATCCTTCCTCGGGATTCAAACTATCTCCATCCATACCAAATTTCGTCTAAATCAATTCAGATTTCAGAGGTCGTAGCGTACAAGGTGAGACAGCCAGACAGGAGTTAGGTACGTTCGGATTTATTATATTAGTAGGTATGTAAGTACGTACAGGTTTACACGACGAAGAAGGCGCGTGGATTAAGCGAAAATAGACTCTGCGTCGACGGCTTA
The DNA here is from genome assembly GCA_963971205.1 of Aethes cnicana. NCBI lineage: Eukaryota > Metazoa > Arthropoda > Insecta > Lepidoptera > Tortricidae > Aethes > Aethes cnicana. The sequence goes on along the minus strand of OZ020287.1, from coordinate 4,193,198 downwards.
AGTGCTTCACCGCCGCCTTCTAAGTTGTGTTATGCTGTATGTCACTTTAAAACGTAAAATCTCAGGTAAATATGAATCAAATGTCAGTAATTGAATATCAACATTGTAACTGAATTAACTGAACTCAGTTGTAAATTTATAGCTTTGTAATCCCTTTCGTAATTGGATTGGTAATGACCTGATAAAGTCCTTGACGGATTTATAACAAAGGACAGCCAATGTCGAACATTGGCTTCGTGAACCGGATATAATCTAAGACCTACTACTACAGCCTATTTGCGTCCCACTGCTGGGACAGGCCTCGTCTCATCGCCAGAGGGTTTGGGCTATAGTCCCCACGTGGGCCCAAAGCGGATTGGGGACTTGACTTTGAATTACTTCGCAGATGTTTGCAGGTTTCCTCACGATGCTTTCCTTCACCGAAAAGCTCAGTGGTAAATTCAAATTGAAATTCCTACATAAGTAACTTAGAGGTGCGAGCCGGAATCGAACCCCCGACCCTCTGCATGAGAGGCGGTAGGTCGAACCACTAGGCCACCAAGGCTTTTTCTATTATTAATCTGAGACCTAGACATCATTAAGGAGCCGCTGAATGAAATGAAATGGTTTTTCAGTCCATGGAATTTAGAATTCAGGATCAGGAACGCTTAAATTTCCGAAATTCAAAAGTGGCGCCGAAAACTTGCAGGAGCCAAGAATATCGGTAAAGAGTTCTTCTTGGATTGGTGCGAAAGTATCGTTGCATAGAAATACTAGCTGACCCCGCGGACTTCGTACCGCCTTGGGTATGAAAAATAGCTTAGCGTACTCAGACCTCCTGAACATACACTCCAAATTTCAGAAGAATCGGTCGAGCCGTTTCGGAGGAGTTTGGTTACAAACACTGTGACACGAGAATTTTAATTATATATTAGATTAGATATGGATATCGTTGCGTGTTTATAAAGTGATTATGAACAGCCGAGTGAAATAAAAGAGTGGGTGGCAGAACGGTACACGGAGTTGACACCTTTCCATATTGTAGGGCGGTACACTATAAAGTATGGTACATGATTGACAATTTGACCCGCACAGGAAGCGATATTTACTTAATCATCTCTAGCATACAAAGGAGAAACTGTTTACGAGACGGATTCCAAAGTAATAACGGAGCTTTTAGCCTTACCTTGAACGCAGGAAGGGGATTCTTTCAGGAACGAGAAAACAAAAGAAGATATTTTAGCTTTCAGCTCAAACAATGAACTATTGTGATTGGCGACGACCTCTTGGGAAGTTATTTTTTCCATTAGATGTCATATGATACTTTGTTATGAACACAAATGATCTTGTAAGACTTGTAATGATCTCTTTCATGGAAAGAAACGTTTTATTTTTTCTCTACCAGCGTCAGCTCGTGCAATACCCGCCCGAAAGCCTGCGTTTTAAGTCAAAGAACAAAAGAATAATGCTTTGAAAGTGGAAGAATAATTTAAAAGAGTTCTTTCTAGACTAAGATGGCGCGTTTTCCACACGAGGGGAAGCACGGGACAGAACAGCCCGACTGTAATTTTTAGATTATTTCCCGTTGGAATATTCTTTGACTGACTAGGCAACATATTTATCGTCGACTTACTTCCAAGCTTTACAATGCTCTGAATCTGAATAATAAAATATCTCGACTACTAATTGTGTTTTTAATTTTGATGATCTCGCAGGGGTGAGAAAGTTCTATTAAGTATCATCTTAAGTGTATCTTCGTCCCGTTGGTTTGGTAGTAAGTTGTTTTTTTTTAAACTGCCATACATAATTAAATATTTAGGTACTAAAGACACAAAGTATCACGCTTATTAAAGTATTATTTCTTATTAGGTACTTTTATGTACTTACCTAGTGAAATAGAGTAGGTACCACTATGTTTAGGTCATGAACATAAACAACGTGTACCTACCTAACAAAGGTAAGGGCACAAGCAATTGATGACAGGCGATAAACAGCCACTAACAAGCCGGGGCTAATGTCATTTGGCTCCCATTCAAGCAGTCAAAGCCTCAAAGGACTGCATTTTACTTGATTAGTCTTTCTGAAGTTCTTCAGGCCTTTGAGCGCCTAGTCTCAAACACCGCGTGAAGTAGAACAGTTTACAGTTTCATTTGGACTTAGGCCCGGTCCCATTCCACATAAAGCTTCGTTTTGGACGTAAGTGAAAAAGGGATTAAAAGTGTCCTGGAAAAAGGTTTTTGGAAATAGTGTTAAGTTCCCTGCAAATAAAGGCACGGACATTTAAAAGCTCGTATGTTATAAATCTCTAATGTAAAAACCAGATGAAATTAATCTTTTAATTTCAACTACATATCGGTTTAAAGACATTTATTTTCTCAAAAGAATAACAATAATTCACTTACATGAGAAAAATAGGTAAGTAATATTCGTAATGATCTAAAGGTAAGTAAATACTTAATTAAGTTAATATAACAACGGTGAGCGCAAGAGGCAATTATATGTTATTGTTACATTTTGCATTTGGCAGGTAGGAACAAAACAAAACAACAGCGGTGAGCGCGGTACTCAGCGCTGCGCGAGCGCACTAATTATCTTTTCACTTCACATGCTCTTAAAATGTTACTTTAGTCTCTGCACATCGGGACTAAAGCTCTTTTTTAGTCTCTAGGGACTAAAGTATTTTTTTTTAAATTTACATTGGAAACCCGCCTAAACAGCCAACCACAGAGTTTGTGAAAGGAGGATTATCCCCATTTCCAGTGAACCTAGACCATTTCTAGGGCGTGAAAAAACGATTTAATTTCGTGAAACACGATTTAATGATTACGAATACTCTTGTTTTATTAAAAGTGAATTCATTTAATAATGCATGACCCAATTAGTTTTAATAGTAGATTGTTTATCAAGGGACTAAAACAAGCCATTATGACACGAGATGTTTAGCCACCCGAGCAGAGCGAGGGTGGCTATAGTTCGAGTGTCATTATGGTTGTTTAGTCACGCGTTAAACACTCTGCTTTTCACTTCCAATGCGAGGAAAAAAAAACGAAGTTCCATACAAAATTACGATATTTATATAACAAAGTAGATAACCGGCTACTTCCCGATGACCTAGAATCATGAAATTTGGCCAGAAGCAAGGTTTTACAGCACACGTACAGGAATAAATCTGATAACCGTAAATATTATATATTTTGGTGCAAGAAAAGCCAATTTACTAATACAAACTTATCATTTGCGGTTGGCGCAGTAGCCGTGTCTACTTCACCAACCGCAAATAATAAGTTTGTATTGTTAAATTTGCATCATCAAGTTTGTAGGTACGGAACCCTCGGTGCGCGAGTCCAACTCGCACTTGACCTGTTTTTTATCACGTGACGGTTTGAATGATATTTAGCCAATAGATTCAAACTTGAATACTATTAATATATTTTAAAACTAATTGAGTCATGCATTATTAAATGAATTCACTTCTTCTTCAATTCACAGTTTTAATAAAACAAGAGTATTCGTAATCATTAAATAGTGTTTCACGAAATTAAATCGTTTTTCACGCCCTAGAAATTGTCTAGGTTCACTGGAAATGGGGATAAACCTCCTTTCACAAACTCTGTGGTTGGCTGTCTAGGCGGGTTTCCAATGTAAATTAAAAAAAAATTACTTTAGTCCCTAGAGACTAAAAAAGAGCTTTAGTCCCGATGTGCAGAGACTAAAGAAACATTTTAAGAGCATGTGAAGTGAAAAATATATTAATAGTATTCAAGTTTGAATCTGTTGGCTAAATATCATTCAAACCGTCACGTGATAAAAAACAGGTCAAGTGCGAGTTGGACTCGCGCACCGAGGGTTCCGTACCTACAAACTTGATGATGCAAATTTAACAATACAAATTTATTATTTGCGGTTGGTGAAGTAGACACGGCTACTGCGCCAACCGCAAATGATAAGTTTGTATTAGTAAATTGGCTTTTCTTGCACCAAAATATATAATATTTACGGTTATCAGATTTATTCCTGTACGTGTGCTGTAAGACCTTGCTTCTGGCCAAATTTCATGATTCTAGGTCATCGGGAAGTAGCCGGTTATCTACTTTGTTATATAAATATCGTAATTTTGTATGGAACTTCGTTTTTTTTTCCTCGCATTGGAAGTGAAAAGCAGAGTGTTTAACGCATGACTAAACAACCATAATGACTTGTTTTAGTCCCTTGATAAACAATCTACTATTTCACCCCTCCTATTCGAAAAGAAGTGTTTTGTTCCCCGTTTAGAGGGAGCAAAACGCGATTTTGCTCCCTCTTCGCTTTTTTTTAATTTTTTTTCATTTCTGCCCCACTAACAGGGAGCAAAATACGTCTTAGCAGTGCGTTTACGGAGCTGCGGAGACTGTAAAAAGTTGCATTCAAAAGTCGCGTCTTTTTCGTATTTAGAATTTTATATATCGGCATTTTACATAAATACTTTATTACACATACTAAAAATCCATAAATTCATAGATATATACTTACTTTTGATAAATTATTTTCTATTTTTTATTTTCAATTTGGCTGAATGGTGCAGGCCAATGCCGTAGCATTCCTCGTAAACTCGTCGTGTGATCGAATTAAAAAAAAATCTCGAACCCGCGAATTTCGTGAGCGCTCATTTCCTTGCCGTATTATTTTATTTTACACTTAATTTCCAAAATAAAACGTACCTTATGTAGTGTTATGAATTATTTCGCAGAAAATAAATGAAATCAAAAAGTGATTTAGGTGATGCAATGTACGTATTGGGATCAACACCTCTGAGAATTCCAAAGGAATATTATGTAAGTACGTAATATGAATTGCACTGCCCTTTTTTCATTTTATCGCAAATGTATTAAAAAACTTTGTGTGATACAGTATGTGCGAAATTGTCATAAAATATTCTTTATTTCACATTTGTTAAATTTACCTATTATATGAACGCAACGCGTGCGAGCATGACAGAATATAAATACAATATAGTGTAGTAAAACTCCTGAGTACACCAATAATATATTTTATTTTCAAACCCTTAGTCTACTGGACAAGGTAATTGTGTAGTACTAGATATCAACTTGCTAATTTTTCCTTAATTCAACCAAAACACGACTAGCCAGTTCGGCGGTCGGAAACAGAATGCCCCGCCATTGCCCTCATTTCCCGCTCGTCGACCATCCATCGATCGATGCGCGCGCCAAAGTCAAATGACCAACTTTTAAAATCACCAAACCTAGTCATTTGATATTTAATTTAATAAAGAATCTGTAAATTACTATTTTCATTTTAGTTTATGATATCACCTTACACTCGTCCATCCTGACTCCGTGTATGTCCTCATACACGCAGCCAGCATGACTCTGCACTATCTATTTACCTTACACTCGGCAAATGGGGCAACAGCCGACACTAAGTATATTATCAGATCATCTTATTTTATTTCAATACGAAATTATAATATCCTTAAGCCAGGTAATGCAACACTTTATTTTAAATACATAAACTATCAAAAACCATCAATATGTATAAACAACCAAGTTTTGTGTAACTGATTTCCACATTCAGTGACAAGCCTAGATATTAATTCCATACAATAATCAACAACAACAATCCAACAACATTCAGTTCACTAGTCCGTCCATTTTAGTGAAAAGGATATCGCAATGTGCCATTCTCATACCTCGTGAACCCATCCATTCTCACGAGACATAAGTAATTATGAGATTTAAATTTACTAACCCATCCATTCTAGTAAAATAAATCCCATATCAATATCAATCAAATCGTCCTCAATTAACTTAAATCGTCAATTTATTCCGTTATACATACAGCCATCTCAAATTAACTTTACCAAAGTTTTACACTTGTTATAAATACAAATAAATGAAAAAAATAACACATTAGGATCATCAACTTATTCCGTCGTGCATACAATCTCAAATTAACCCGATCGCGGATTTATACTTATGTTAGCGCATAACAATTTATTTATGCTTTTCTAATTACACATCAAAAACACGTTAACTGTCTAACAATGGGAATCGTTGTCGTCCTCTGAATTTGACTGATCTATATTATCATGAGAATCACTATCATGTACGTCAAGAGCAGCTACGTGCACCCAGGGCAACATGCGGTCTGCTGCCACGACTGTAGAGCGCTTATGTTTGCTGCCAGTTAAACCGGGAATGGCAGCTACCTTGTAACGATCATTGCCTAGCACAGTAACTACCCTATATGGTCCAATATACGATGGCATTAGCTTCTTGCTTTTACCATCGTTATTGAAAGATACTTTAGTTATTTTAACTAACTCTCCTTCTTTGAAGGTTTTAGCTGGTTTCCTATTTTTGTCATAATTTTCTTTTTGTTTTGCCTGACTTTGCCTAATTTGGTCACTAACCTCCTCTCGGATAGTAACTACGTCGTCGCGCTCACGCGACTTCCGTCTAAGTTCGTTTAGCCGTGGGTCTAACTCGGCGTTCATGGAAGTCCCGAACATTACCTCAGTTGGAGTCCTACCAGTGGTCTTCTGCTTTGTGTTATTCAGACCCCATTGCACAATACCCACACGCTCATCCCAAGTTCTTTCGTCATGGTCTAAGTTTTGAGCCGTCAGGGCGTCCAAGATAGAACGGTTATATCTCTCCACTTGTCCGTTTGATCTTGGACTCGCGACGGCGTTCAGAACATGCCGGACCCCCTTTTCTAGACAGAATCTGCGGAAGGCGTGTGAGGTAAAACATGACCCACGGTCACTTATTAGTCTGTCTGGAAATCTGAAGGTATAAAATATATCTTCTAAAACTTTCAATGTATTTACAGTCTTCGTATTTCTCACCGGCTTTATGAAAACAAACTTCGTAAAGCCATCCACAACTACTAACAAGTGGGTGTACCCGCGCTTTGACTTTACGAATGGTCCGAGATGGTCAACGTGAACTGTATGGAAGACAATATCGACTTTCTCGATGGGGTGCAACTGCCCTTCCTTTACGTGAGATGATTTTTTTGCATAAGCACACTGGACGCAAGCATTTACATATTTCTTTATGAACCTTGACATTTTCGAGAACCAGTAAGTGCTTTTAATTCGTTCTAAGGTCTTCTCTACCCCGAAATGTCCAATATCGTCGTGGTTGAGACGACACAGTTGCCATCTCGCACCCTTCGGTACCACCCAACGTAATTCATTTTTATCGCCGTTAGCATATTTATAAAGCCTATTATCCTTAATGACATAGTTGTCTTTGATATGTTTCAAGTCATCGATGTCTATATCCGAAACAAGAATGTTTCGAATTCTTTCTAATTCAGAATCGCCTAACTGAAGAGTTTGCAACCAATCTTCATTACTTATTGACATCACCGCAGGATACTGATCCAAGGCGTCAACAGTTTCTGTATCCGGTATAGGGTTACGGGACAAAGCATCCACATGGGACATTTTGCAGCCGGGTCGATACTCAATCGAACATTGAAACTCCTGTAGGAGTAGCCACCATCGAGCCACGCGTGGTATGATGTCTCGCTTGGAAAAAGTACTGCGTAGAGCGCTACAGTCTGTTACGACCTTGAAATCTTGGCCCAGCAAGTAGACACGAAACTTCTTTAGAGAACATATCACCGCCAGGGTTTCCAGCTCATATGCATGGAAATGCTTTTCCTCGGGAGTAGTCTGACGGCTATAGAACGCTACAGGACGGAATGACTCGTTACTGCCACGCGGTCTTTGCAGTAAGATTCCACCAATGCCAACTTTGCTGGCATCCGTGTGTAACTCCGTCTCTGCAGTCGGGTCATATATAGACAAGATGGGTCGATCTATCAGCCTCTGCTTAAGGGCTTGAAACGCGCCGTCTTGTTCGTCTGTCCAGGTCCACCCAGCGTCTTTTTTCAATAATTTGCACAGAGGATGCGCCAACTGGGCGAAATGCCTGATAAATTTTCGGAAATAACCGACTAGGCCCAAGAATTGACGAACAGAGTGTTGATTACTGGGACACGGAAAATCTAAAACACACTGAATCTTTTTATCTCCCGGCCTGACACCCGCGGCACTAATTTCATAACCGAGGTAGTCTATCTCTTCTCGTAAAAAATCACATTTTTGTAGATTCAGAGTTAAATTGGCATCGTCGAGTAATTCTAGAATTTTCTCTAACCTATCTAAACATTCTTCTTTACTTTTCCCATAGATTAATACATCGTCTATATATGCGGTAGCTTCAGTATAACGCGACGATCCCAACACCCTGTTCATCATTCGCTGGAACACTGCCGGCGCGTTCGCAAGGCCGAACGGCATACGATTAAACTCGTACTGTCCGTCCGGCGTTACAAACGACGTCAGCGCTTTCGATGACTCGCTTATCGGGACCTGATAGTAGCCGGATGCCAGATCGAGAGTAATAAAGTATGCTTGACCCGCAAGCCGTGCGATTTCATCCTCTATGACTGGCATCGGGTAGCGCTCCTTGACCGTGACCGAATTAAGTAATCTGTAATCTATGCACAACCGTAGTTTGCCGTCCTTCTTACGTACTAATATTATTGGGCTCGCGAACTCGGACACGCTTTCCCTTATGATGTCCGCTTCCATCATGTCGTTCACCATCCCGCGGACTTGCTCGCGTTCCTTATGCGATAAACGGTAGGGGCGGTATACCACTGGTTGCTTACTATTTAGCTCAATTGACATTTCAGCCGCTTTAGTACATCCTAGATCCTTCAACTCGAATGCAAAGCAATGCTTATACTTATTCAGTATGTCATAAAGTCTTTGTCTGTCGGTCTCACTAGCGCAACTTCCTACTTTTATCATGTTTTTGTCTAGTTCTCCCGGTATAGACACTGATTTTTTTCCTGGCACAACTACCTGTCTGACGACTTGAACCTGAATAGCCCTACACAATGTTGTACCGGCCAACAGCTGGACATGGTTGGAAATAGGAATGATATTGACGTAAGCTTTACCTTTATTAACACGTAAGACACCTTCACAAACATTAAGAAGCTGACAGGGCTTTCCTACGACCTTGCCCCTTATGAGTACGTCCCCGTCAAAACAGGGTTCAGTAATGACCCTAACAGAAGCGGGTCCGCTTAAATTGGTGCACTGATAAAGCTTAAATTTAATAGGCGGCTCATCGGTTATTACGCTTTGAGGGGATGGCAACACTTGTCCAATATCGTAAAATTTTAGACTTCTGGAATCTTTAACTACTGTTATATGTGGTAATTCTGTAAAAGACTGTCCAATCAGAACAGGCAAATCAAGAAATGTGTCGTCGACTAACTGGAATTTCACTGTACCGTGCACACCATCAACAATCAGATCTGCGACTACGCCCCCGTGTGATTGCACGATACCATTTCCAAATCCTTTCAAAGGTATCGGTGCATTATCACACACCAGCCCTAAAGAATTCGCTACAGATTTTGATAACAAAGAGACTTCACTACCGAAATCTATAAATGCATCAATGTGAGCACCGTTAACAATAACTTCTTTACTGAATTTAGAACTAAATTTCGTTGAAGAGATGCACATCTGCTTCCGTGCAGTCTCATCTCTAGTCTCAGCAGGTTTGGCCCTACACTGTTCACTTGAATGGCCAAGATTATTGCAGGTTGCACATCTCGATATAGGTTTGGGACATTTAAGATATGGATGTCCCTTCTCTTTACAATTAAAACAAATAAGCTGACTATTGAATTTATTTTTTTCGTTACTTTTATTATCCGTGTTCGGTTTAGCATCTACTTGAGGTCTACCCTTATAGATGGGGCGTTCGTTACTCTGTGGCGAATCGTTATGTGTAAGAAGGAACTGTAATAGTTGGTCAGGATGTAAGCAACGAAGTGCTTTGGCACTGGATTTCATTGTTTTGTCGGTTAAGCCGTGGATTATGCAGTCGACCGCTCGCTTACCCTCTATATCACATCGATTCAGTAAAGCGATTTTCTCATAATAATATACATCGATAGGTTCATTATACCTACTTTTACGGTTAAGCATATCTTCCAGGCATTGGCCATAATTTTGTTCGTAAGGGAATGCACATCTAAGTTTGGCTTGCCACTCTGGCCAAGTATAAAGTATGGTATTTAAACTGAGGTACCAAGTTTTGGCCAATCCCTGAAGTTTCTGCATCGCAAAATGTACAATAGTTTTGTCGTCCCAACCATAGACTTTGGCACACTCTTCTACCTTTTTGAGCCAGGAATCTATAGTTTGGATTTTCGAAGATGGGTCAAACTCGGGTAAGATGTTATGATGATCCAATTTACTACCATGGTGTTCAAATGGCCTAGGCTGCGGTTGTGACGACTGAGTATTCGAGTTTTTAACTGAATTTAGAATATCCGCGACATCTTTGGCTGAAAAACCAGGACTAACTGATCGCTTACACTGCCTTTTACTTTGGTCAACGCTCTTCACCCTACTAGACCTAGCCTGCGTTTTCCTATGTTCATCGCGAATCTCCTGAAGCAGACGCTCAAGATTATCACACTTTCGCTGAAGATCTATTTCTCTTCCGCAATGACTGTCGCTTCGCCTAACTGGACTACGACTCCTGTACCTCCTTCCATGCGACTCCTCTCGCCTGGTAGGGCTCCGGCTCCGACGACTCGCCCGGTCGTCTCGCCTCGTAGGACTGCGGCTGCGCCGACGCGCGCGGCTGCCGCGCCGCTCGCTGCTGCGGCTCCGTTGTCCATTGCGCACGTCAGGCGTCGTCAGACGTCTGCTGGGTCCGGGGTTTTGATCCATTCCCCTGAAACTCGTCAACAAAAAAAATGTCTTAGAATGTGACTACTTACTTGTAGATGCAGATAGTATATACTACTACTGGGTCCCTAATGGAACGCATAAAATCAAAACGCATAACTCAAAGTACATGTCAAATATTTTCATAAAAGTGGTCGTATCTCCTAAACTATGCGTCCGAGGTCAAAAATAACTGGATTTTTACCCCCCTTCAGAACCCCGTTGTAGAACTGAAGGTTCATATGAAAACATCCAACTGGGTCAAAGTTGTCAAATTCGGTCAAAATGTGTCACAATAAAGTTAGTAAAATAAGAGTCAATAAAGAAGAGAAACGAGGTCAAGAGAAAATGGTAATAAAACCGGCACTGTAGTAAAGCATAGCACTATACTTGAAAGTATACCCTCTTCGGTAGAGGGTAGATTCGTAGACAAAGGAATCTTAATGATAATGTGCAATAATTGTACATATCGAGTTAATTTTAGCATATATCTAAGCCATGTTTAGGTACTGAATATTTTAGATCCCAGTGATATTTCAATACCCTTTTAGCCTTTTCTACCGGTATGAAATTAACAAAATTCACCTTTTAAATCGTAATCATCAACACGTCTAGAAGTAAACCAGGTATATCAACGCTCAAAATCGAAATAATGATCGTTCCAACGTGCTGATTTACAACAGTTTAAACGCGCTAAGCACTCAAAATAAAACGTAAACCCGTGGGCATGAATGTACTTACCACGTCTGATTTGTAGTAAAACTCCTGAGTACACCAATAATATATTTTATTTTCAAACCCTTAGTCTACTGGACAAGGTAATTGTGTAGTACTAGATATCAACTTGCTAATTTTTCCTTAATTCAACCAAAACACGACTAGCCAGTTCGGCGGTCGGAAACAGAATGCCCCGCCATTGCCCTCATTTCCCGCTCGTCGACCATCCATCGATCGATGCGAGCGCCAAAGTCAAATGACCAACTTTTAAAATCACCAAACCTAGTCATTTGATATTTAATTTAATAAAGAATCTGTAAATTACTATTTTCATTTTAGTTTATGATATCACCTTACAATAGTTACTGATTCTTCAATATGGAAGCCATTTTCGCCTTCTACCTATGAATTTATGATAAGCGCACGAAACACACGTTCTTTTTAACCTTGTTTGTTTCTAAATGTATTATTTTTTTGTTTTACTTAATTTAAAGACAATAATGAACGAATGATCTAATGATTTTCTCATAGGAGGGGTGAAAAGCAGAGTGTACAACACGGTAGCAAACTTATTTATGCCTTGGGTGACAAAGCTTGAATCCCTCGCTAGCTCAAGATTCCACGCTAGAATCCCTCGCTTACGCTCGGGATTCTATTCTGGAATCTTTCGCGTCGCTCTGGATTCAATCCGTCACCCGCGGTAAAATATACCTTTTTGCTCCCTAGTCATACAATCTACTATTACATAACACAACAGTTCGCAGTTATAGATAAAATGGAAGTGCCTTTATTTAACAAGAGCGTGGTATCGGTGAAGTTCACGTTTGGCGTATAGAATTTACTTTATATTTATTTATTTAAGTAAACTTTATTGCACGTTAGTGAAAACTAGTGCAAAAAGGCGAGCATTGTTATTTATTCAAGAAATATTATAATTTTATTTATTTAGTTAAGGATATAAAGTTTTGGTTATTATTATTTTCATTAATTTATGTTAAGATTAGTTTATATTTTATAAATTAATATACTTAGATTTTTTAAGTAATTATAAAGGCATTATTTATTTATTTTGGAAGTGGTTATATTAGAATGTGAAGTTATCATTACTCATTAATTTAATATTAATAATGGAAATTATTTAATTGGGGTCTTGTTTATAAGATATTTCTTCAAAAGTCTTTTAAAAGTTATCATCGACTTTGCATCTTTAATGTCTTTTGGTAATTTATTGTACAGATTAGCTCCCTCAAATAGTATACTTTTTTTACCGTAGTTTGTACGGGGTGCACGGAGGACGAGATCGTTTGCATTTCGGAGTTTTATTTTTTGAAATTGGGACTTTTTTGTGAAGGATATATGTACGTGGAGATCTTTACTCAGAATTTTCCGGATAAGTACACATGTGTGATAGACGTACGCGTTATTAATATTAAGAATTTTTGTGTTTTTATAAACGTCCACTGTAGGCGTAAGAAAATCATAGTTAAATAGGACTTTGATTAGTTTGTTTTGAGCTCTTTGTAAGCTGATCAAGTTAGTAGGTGCTGCAGCTCCCCATATTTCGATCAGATACTCGATATGAGGTTTTGCGAGAGAGTTATATATCGTGTGGCGTACTCGTTTAGGTAAGCACCGTACAATATGTCGAAGTTGTCCTGTCAAAGAACTTATCTTATTTTTTATTTTATCAATATGGGGCAGCCAGGTTAACTTTTTATCCAGGATAAGGCCAAGATACTTTTCATGGTCGGTTCTATTGATTGGTTGGTTATTAATTGTTAAAGGCGGAAAATTGCCATTTTTTTTATTTTTTGCTGTGAATATAATATAGTTTGTTTTGCTGACATTAATAGTTAAGAGATTGCTTTGAAACCAATCGTTTAATCGATTTAGGTCATTCTGTGCTTCCGCTACAATTTCGACCAAGGAGTTGCCAAAGTAAAATAGGCTTGTATCGTCGGCATATAAAGTGACATCACCCTTAAGGCAAATTTCGTTGATATTATTTATGTAGGTCAAAAAGAGCAAGGGTCCTAGTATAGATCCCTGGGGGACGCCGCAAGCTACTGGCTGTGGAGTACTTTCATACGGACCTATTTTTACAGTCTGCATACGATTCTTAAGATAAGATTCAAACATTTTCAGAGCAGATCCACCCAATCCGATGTCTTTTAGCTTGCTTAACAATACCTGATGGCTAATAGTGTCAAAAGCTTTTTTCAAATCGATAAACACCCCGAGTGCCACTTTTTTTTGGTCAATGTTCACTTTGATTTTCGGTACAAGATCGACTGTAGCGGTAAGAGTATTTGATTTTGGTCTGAAACCATATTGTTTCTCATACAGGAAGTTTATCGACTCAAGGTGCATATATACTATTATATACATATTTCTACTACTACAGCCTATTTGCGTCCCACTGCTGAGCACAGCCTATAGTCCCCACGCGGGCCCAGTGCGGATTCGGGACTACATATTAAATAAAGTTTTCCTTTTGTAGAAGATTTGGGCCCTACAGCCGAAGTGTTAAGCCTGTAAGGTATCCAGCGAAGCGATCAGGCGAAAGCCATTCGGAACTAGACACATAACTCAAGTTCGCCAACTTCGGAACACCTTTTTGATTGTTCTTTTAAGGTTTTCTCCTGACCTTTGGAACCAGACGGGATGTAATTGCTTGTCTCGAGTTCTGGGAGTAAGTTTAAATAATTGGTTGTACAACCAAGTAACTACATACAGATTTGCGTGATGCGCTAATTTGATACGAATAGGAACATATATGAAAGTGATCAAATTTAGTATAGGTAACCCAAAAAAGTACTTATTTAGGAATCAGATTAAGCGTATTGTTTAAAAAGACATGGAGCACGTATACAAACTAAAGTTTTAGATTTTAAATTGTCATTTTATGCTTACGACACTCCGAACACTGAAGCACTTGAACCAATTTCACTATGTAGGTTGGTACTTATTAAAAGTATTCCCAATCATTCGCATTCGCCACAAGCCGCACCTAATCGTTTCGCGACAACCCTTGAGAAGTGATGTCGTATTCCTGCGATCGGATCGAACTGTCGCTAATAAGATCGTATCGGCCGTGATGTGTTGTACATTACGACACAAATATGGCGCCCGGATTAAGGAAAATCGCCTCTGTGTCAACAGGGTAACGACTTCGCCGTGCGCCATAATACTTGTGTCGTGCTGTACCACCAGCCCTCTGGTACCGAGCAGTACGGGTACAGCATCGAAGCTTTCGATTTTCTTGTGACGACTGGCTAAATATAGAACAATGATGGTACAATAATTTAGCTCGTTCAATTTGTAACCATAATATGGTGGACGGGACTACTTCAATTTTAACCCCGGTTGGGGTTCGAAGAGCCGAAGCATAGGCAGAGCTATGAGGAGATTACGGGACGACTTTGAAGCATTAGACACAGATTGACAGGAGTTTGCACACAAGGAGAGTGATGAGAAAGTGGGGAGGCCTTTGCCCACCAGTCGGGATATATGCTGTACCTAATAATAATAAAAGTCAAAAGTTAAATGCAAATGAATTGGAAATAAAATGATTTGGAAAATGGATCACACACATTTTACCTCTTTGTCGCAAATCAAATCATCAACGCCATCAACTGATAACGGAATCGGGCTAACTTGTTTATTATCCATCAACTTCTTGCTTATTAGCTCTATTTGGGCCCGCAAATTGCCATTATTGGCAACTTTGTTAAAAACTAATTTTCCGCAATAATCGCGTTTTCTCGTTGTAATTGAAAGCCTTAGTCAAGTGGAAGGTCAAGCTTCGCAGAAGCAAGAGGATTTTTTTGTAGAATTTGCTCATCGAATAATTTTAGATACATTGATACCATAATCACCACAGAATGCAATAATTCTCACAACCAATCTCTCTTTTTGTTGCAGATGGCGTAGCAAAATACGAGCTCTGTGTAAATAAAACTGGTCTATTACAATAAACAGAAGCAATACATAACTTAGAAACCCCGTAGTTCTAGTGACGGATGTGAAGTGCTAAAAATTAGTCAAATTAATAAACAAAATTCTTCCATGCTAGAATTTAGGACTATGTGTAAACTGTGTCGTTTTGGTGTGACGGTGGAAATATGGTTGCGACTTTGAGCGAGATTGTATTTTGTGATGGGAAGTGCGTGAACTAGTGTGATCGGGTGAGATGGTAGTGCGAGGATGCCTGCGCGGGCGCCGTCTTCGTCGGGCCTAATGCGTCCGCTGGTGGTGCTGGCGCTACCCGGAATGTATTTGCTGTACAAATACAACCAGTACCGACAGCAGCAGATGGAGACCGCCCGGCGCCGCGTCACCGAGCGCGAGCTTATGCACCTCAACACCAAAATCGTGAGTACATTTTTATTCAAACCACGTAGGTATACAGGGTTTTCTGCCTGTCTAAGTGATATGTGTGTGTAATTCCCTCCTAAAGTGGTAAGTGAACACGAGGTCAAAGGAAGGAGCGCACATAAAACCAGATTGTTATTGTACGTTAGTATGGTACTATTATGAAAGTATTTTCTTATTACCTATGGAGAAGAAATACTGAAATAGTAAAGTTGGACTATCTTGTATTTATGTTTTTATGTAGGTATAAAGATTCAGGTCTTATTAGGTACTTTATTTTTCTTAAGCTTAGAAAATAAAACGATCTCATTGGTTGAAATCAAACACAGCTGCTGCATGGCTTAGGTCAATATGGATTGTCAGACAACAACACTGACAAAATTAATAAAATAGCAAAAATAATTATATGAAATGAATAAATTGTCAGCCTATGTTTAATTTTAAAAAGTTCACAGACTGACTATAGGTACCGTGAATATTGTTTCCACAAAATTCGAAAACAAAATCCGTAAGTAGGTAATCGATTCCACAATGCAACCGCATTTCAAGCCTGTGCCTCGTGAATTAAAGAACACCATTCCGATTAGTCGGATAACATCGCGTCGAGCAAGATAGAGCTCTTCCGGGCAGCGAATGTATTACTCGTATGGCTCCTAGTCCATACCTACTATACTAATAATAAATCTGTAGAAGAAGTTGCGTATGAAACTTGAAAATTAAAAGAAACTATCAAGTTGAGGGGACTATATAAAATACTAGCTGACCCAGCTGACTTCGTACCGCCTTGGAATTTTTCTTTTTGGGGTGGATGTGAAAAATAGCTTACGTCCTATTCTCAGATCTACTGAACATACACACCAAATTTCATAAGAATCGGTCGAGTCGTTTCAGAGGAGGTTGGTTACAAACACTGTGACACGAGAATTTGATATATTAGATAAACGATACTGAACACAAAATAACGATTTTTAGAAAAAAATTATGTATGTATGTATGTCCGGGTGTAACTCAAAAACTAAAGGACGGATTGCAACAAAATTTGGTATGTGGGTAGTTTATAACACTGGTCAATATATAGGCTACTTTTTATCCCGGAGAAACGCATAGTTCCCGCAGGAACGCTATTTCCGAATTCCACGCGGACGAATTCGCGGGCACAAGCGAGTTGGACAATATTCAAATACGTACCTCTATCTATTTTAGATTACCCTGACGCTGAAATTTGAATTTAGCACTGATTTTTGCGGTAAAGGAAAACATCGTGAGGAAACCTGCACGCATCTGCGAAGTAATTCATGGCTGTGTGTGCAGTCCCCAATGCGCGTTGGGCCCGCGTGGGGACTCGTGACTAGAGGAGGCCTCTGCCCAGCAGTGGACCGTAAATAGGCTGTTGTGGTGGTAGTGATAGTGAGGCTGAAATTATCTTGAAGACATGTATACAATACATATAGGTACATATTATTTTTTAATTATGCTAACTTGGTGTTTCTCATTTATCATCAGAAGTCATAACGGTTTATTTACATAAGCATATAAATAAGTAAATGGGAAGTAAGTAGGTACCTAACTATAATATGTATATTCCATTTAAGTTAGCAAGCTATTCTCTGCTTCTTATAGGTTATCTACTGATTTTGTTGTCTTCATCAACTTTTCTAAAAGAAAACGGCGAGCGTTTAATCCAATGGAGGAGCAGCGTAATCGAGTTACCAATTACTATAATTGCTGCACTCCTGTTTGAAGGTAATTCCTCGTGCACGCTTCTCTCGCAGGGTTGGCACAAGCTTTGGAAGTTTTAGTCTACGTAATGGGAAAATTTATAGATGTACATAACAATTAGCTAAGGTTTATGTGTTTCGGTTCCGGTTAATATATTAAGACGTTATCAGTCTTATGAATTGATAAACGCCGGCTACGTGCGCCCACGTGAAAACATGACGCAATAGTAGCGTTGTAGCGTTACGTAGCTTTGTAGCGTTACGTGACGTTATCACGTATAAAATTATCGTCCGTAAACCGACTTTACAGATAACCAGTTTTTTTAATTCACAAACTATTTCAAAATGTAAAAGTATTTTTCGACATCCGTGCTAATTGATGCGTGGAGTGAATCGGGTGTTCCAAAAACGTTAACATTTAGATAGCCTCTAGCTTAGCCCATACTTACATGTAACCATCAATCTTGCTCGGGCAAATTCTGTGAGTAATGCAAAAAACGCCACGGTCAGGCTATATACAAAATAAAGTACGGATGGACCTCTCTCTGTGTATGTTAGGTGTAGGAAAAAAAATAAACAAAGAAAGAAATGAAATGAAACGAAAAATATTTATTTGGCAAACATAAAGAATGAGATAAAATACAAAATATACAAGTTTAGCGCGTTTAAAGTATTACGATAGGTACTGTGAATACGGTACGGTGAATGAAATTCAAATTAGCTTGTTTTACCGACTCTATTTATTTATTTTACTTGGTAGGATCATCATCATCATCATCATTTCAGCCGAAAAACGTCCACTGCTGGACATAGGCCTCCCCCAAGGCTCGCCACTCAGACCGGCCCTGTGCTACTTGCTTCCACCGGTTACCCGCGACCTTCACGAGGTCGTCGCTCCATCTTGTTGGAGGCCTACCGACAGCTCGTCTTCCGGTTCGCGGGCGCCACTCGAGAACTTTCCGGCCCCATCGGCCGTCAGTCCTGCGAGCAATGTGCCCCGACCACGGCCACTTACCAGCCAGGAACCATTAGTGATGACTATGGTTCCTGGTAGGATAACGTAACGTAAATAGTGCCTATTTTACACATGAGTATGTAGGTAATTGTCCTTTCTTTGGAACTAAATGTTGTTAGGGATTTCCGCATTTAATTGAGCCATTATAACCGTATGAAAAAGGCCGATTATCACATAAATTGTCCTAACATTAAAGGTCATTTCCATTTCGCATTGAACTAGAGTTAGCCACGAATGCACGATACTATAGGAACGCTAGTGGGCAGGGCGCGACCGACACGCAATTTCAACTCTAATAGAGGCTACTGGATTTAACTACCATGGATTTACCCATGACTCGAATGCTTTTTATATTCATACTAGCGAACCGCCCTGGTTCCACACAGGTTGTTAGGTACAGCAACAAATTATACCCCAAAAACTTCCTCATCAACCCCTTTATGTATAAGATGGTATTGGTGAAAACCACATGAAAATCCGACCGAGTAGTTTTTGAGTTTATCGCGAACATTAACAAGATAGACAAACGTTGTGGAGGACTTTTAAATTATGTAGTGATAACACAACATCCTGATATCATAACAGAACGTGAGCTTTTAATGTATGCACGGCGTTTCTCAACTTTTCATAAAAACGTAGTTTCGCTTTTATTCCAAAATTACTAAACAGATTGACTCAAAACTTGGTACACATAATAAAATAATTATTGTGAATGTCCGAAATTAGTAAAGGTAGTGGTAAAATAAAACACAATTAAATTACAGCCAAAAAACTGAATTTTTAAGTTTGTATGGAGGAAACTAAAATGGTCCTAGTTTCTTTGTTATTAAATTTATTACAATCAAAGTGTATTTTGGACACTAATATCTCTGCTCTACTATTACTTATAAAAATTGGTGCCAATCTGATAAGCAGTTTGCGAAATAAAACGTAACTACGTTTGTATGGAGAACGGAGCGTACTGGGGAGCGGAGCGTACGAGGCGTACTTTTAAACTGAAAAATTCAGGGTATATTCAAATTGAATTTCGCACACTACTATTTACCTATACTCAGAGGTGCGAGCTGAATTTGAACCCTTCTAACCATTAGCATGAGAGGTGGTAAGTAAAAACCGCTAAGTTACCAGTGCTTATTGACGACTCTATTCGTATAATCCTTGTTTATTCCTAAACAAAAGTCGACAATAAAGCAAATAGTTCTATTTCCTTTGGGTACCAGATAGCTTCCAGCTTAGTTGTTTGTGGAAAGTCGACCCAATCACATGATGGAATCCGCGTAGAGTAAGTTTTACTACAGACAGTTTTAGATAAAGAAGCCAATAACAGATGAGTAGATACCTATAAATACGGCAATGTCAAGGCAGAGCGTCGGCCGAGCAATCCCGGTGCTTTCCCTCTCGACATGTGTCCGACTATAAATAAGCCGGAAACCTATATTGATGCCCCTCTGCATTAATTAACAACAGCGACGTCAGAAGTGGGAGCAATATTGCTCAGCCATTGGGAGCCATTCCACGTGATTGAACATTCAACCTTCGTGAATGAAAAATCATTCGTACTGGCTGAAAACAAATACCCCACTTCCAAAGCCGAAACGCGAAAAGGATAACAGTGCGTCATAATGATGGGAAATGCAAAGACCCGTTCAATAATCTAATGAAAAAACTTTTATATAAAAGATAAATGACAAAATTTCACGGTAGATATTAATTTTAAAATTATTTTTTAACGCAAAACTATTACCATGCAGTCAATACAAGCGTTATCATGCACGGTTGCATTATGGAGCCGATTTAGATCAGCTTCAAAGGTACTCGGTGCAGGACAGGCCTGGGTACGAGGATACGCGAAAACACCACCTCCCTGCGATCCCTTAGCTGAAACTCCTGAGTGTCGAAGAGCGTACGCAGACATTCCTGACCCAGTTGATCCGAAATGCCCCATCAAATGTGATAGAAGAAAGAAGAAGCTAGGCATCCTGCATAGGATTAAATTGCGTGTCGTTGAAGGGGGCACCAACTTTGGCAGTAAGTATTCTTTTACTACGATCTTGGCACTGCTCAGAGCAATTTTTAAGCTTGCAACGGAGAGTTTCAGTTTGCGATTGGATGTATTTTATTTATATTTATTTATAGCACCATTTCGTCGGCTCGATTGCAAGAAGAAAGAATCCGCACAGGAAGAGGAGGATGAGAAACCTGACAAGACCAAGGAACTGTCAGTGGCTAAGAAGGAGGTGGCTGAGCTACCGCCCGTACGGCCGGGTGTGCAAGTATCGGTGCTTGGAGCCGACACAGCTATTGGTCAATACGTGTCATTGCTGCTAAAGCAATGTCCGTGCATAAAAAAGTAAGTATGATCGTAAATTTTTATGAATTCTAGACCATTTTAAGATTTGCCAGGCAACGTGCCGTGACTGCCTCTGATGCCGATATCGTTAAGTCAGGACCGATAGATTATAGTAGTTAATGTGTTTTCTTCTTAGGTAACTTTTAACCTCACTATTTTATACACATAGTAGGTACTTATATTTTTAACCCCCAACTCAAAAAGAGAGGGGTGTTATAAGTTTAACGTGTGTGTCTCTGTATCTGTCTGTGGTATCGTAGCTACCAAATGGATCAACCGATTTTTCGTTTTTTTTTATGCCATAGATAACAATTTTTATCGTTCTTAGCCTGTTTCATGAAAATCTGTTTAGCCGTTTGAAGGTCATCAGCTCTTTTCTAATTGATGAGGGGATCTGACTAACTTCCTTATGTCCGATTTCCGAATTTTATAATTCACTCTAATTATATTTAATACCTATTCTACAAGATTACCCAATATGGTATAAGACTTTTCGTCTCTGGATTGCTCGTCTCTAAGGAAAGCTTTTTACATTGGTTCGTTAAAAACTTTTTTCACAAACGCCAAAAAGGCAAGTTTACGAAGTGTTTCGCCCTACAAACCTTGTAGGCAGCGCTGCGTGACGTCACAGCCCGGTCCAGAGAGATACGCTTCATGAAATCGGCCGTTTGCCGTCCCCGGGGGCCGTTCCTAGCGCGCTGTCAAAACACGCTGTTTATATGCCGCCGCGATAAAATGTACTTATCTATCTCCTGAGCTTGAATATCAGCTAATACTTATACATTCAATAAAATAGTTCATTTACATTTTGAAAAAAAAAAGTGAAATTCAACTTTTTGACTTACTAATGTAGATTGAGAAACAATAGAACAGGTGTAAATAGTACCTACACTGTAGCTACAATAAACGATAGACCATGCGAGACATATTTAGGTACTTTGGACAGGCCACGACGGTGGATTAGAGAGTAGATAGTTACAGGTTTACACAACTTAGAAGGCGTCTGTATCTGTATCTGCTTCGCCACGCGCTTTCTAAGTTGTGTCGTGCTGTACTCGTCAATCTTGAATGGTTAGAGTGGTACAGAGACAAGATTTTTTTTTATACACTGACAATCTTCCTACAATTCTCGTCGTACATCGGAAAAGCTCTATGTGAGATTGCTCAGCCCCTGGGTATTGACCCAGGGGCTCTATTCGAAACGTTACATGGGGAAAGGGAATGTCTCTATTCCTCCGTCATAGCGCCGCGGCGTTGAAACCGAACTTTAAGTAGCTAGATTTAAAGTTCAAATTGAGCGACGTGACGTTTTGATGCAGGGATAGAGACATTCCCTTTCCCTATGTAACGTTTCGAATAGAGCCTCAGCTATCAAAGCACATTGTTATTACATTTCACATTTATTTAACGGACGTACCTACGCTCATTTTGATGAAGTTGGTCATTCTAGGTCTAACTTACTATGCTAGAAGGTGCTTAAAATAAATAAAAATAAAAATCGTTTATTATCAGACATTACAATCCATAGTTTTCTTATAAATATATATAATTTTTTTTTAATAAAATTATTCCGCTTAGTCAGCGGAGTCAGCAGCAGTCGCAGCGACACAAAATTGCATTTATTTTCCAATATTACGTGATAAGAATCTGTGCTACGCGATTCTTCGTTCAGTGTTCCTATACGAATTATAATGTCATGCAATAAAATAAAACTATACTTAAGTAACCTACGTTTTATCTACTTACGTAAGTACTTTCCGGCTAAAAAGTCTCAAGTTGGCAACTATCGAACTTGTGGTAAGGGACGAGACGAGTCGTCGAGACAACTCATGAATCGGTGATCGGCTCCCGCGGGGCCGTCTGCGACAAGCCGATCTATTGTTTCCCACTGTTAATATTTTCTGTGAAACTTTCTCTTAAACTAAGTTTATAATGTACTAGCTTCTGACCGCGTGGAATTCGGTTACACCGTTCCCGCGGGAATTGAGCGCTAAGCTATAACAAATTATATATACTAAAACCATCCTCTTGAATCACGCTACCTATTAAAAAAACACATCAAAATCCGTTGCGTAGTTTTAAAGATCTAAGCATACATAGGGATATACAGCAGGAAGCGACTTTGTTTTATGTAGTGACTAGCTTCTGCCCGCGACTTCGCCCGCGTGGAATTCGGTTATCTAGTTCCCGCGGGAACTATGCGTTTTTCCGGGATAAAAGTAGCCTATGTTCTTTCTTGGGACCCAACTATCTGCTAAATTTCATCTCAATCGGTCCAGCGGTTGAAGCGTGAAAAGGTAACAGACAGACAGACAGACAGGGTTACTTTCGCATTTATAATATTAGTATGGATATGGATTCCTCTAAATGATCTTTAATTTTTTTTTATTTGATAAAATACTATATTTATTAAATGTGAATTGATTAATTTTGTGACTCAATAATGTCGTGCATTGGATCATTATGGAATCCTACTTAGACGTCTATAGTATAGTGCGCCCTAGCAATGTGAGTGACTAATCCAAGTCTCACATCTCACAATTTCCTCTCATTTAAAGTTAGCGGAATTCAGACCGCGTAGCACTATTCGAACGGCAATACATCAAACTTTTACAGAAGCCTTAGACATGCCTCTATTATGGTTCTTTCGAGCGTACGTAATAAAGGCGTCGAGATTTTACGGCCGGCCGTGACTGCCTTACAGCTCGCTCTTTATCGCACACTTTTTTATTGCTTAACCTGAAATATAGCAGCTCATACTTATACTGTGACATCCGTAATTGATTCGCGTTGTTGTTTATGCGTCGCGTTTGCAAAACGGATATTATCATCGTTTTGACTACTACATTATCTCCCGTTCCACTCCGCTCATTAGCTTTATCTACTGGCTCCAATTATTTTCCCTTGTTTCAGTTTTTATTCTTTACGTTTGATAGTTATGCCATGATGCCTTGTTGCACGCGCCCATTAGGCAACGCAGACCTTTTACTTAAAATTAAATAATATATTAGTACCTAATTCAAATTTGAAATGTTTTTTCATTTTGTCCCAAATTCGAATCCGCGGGAGACCAACAGGATAAGCCAAGAATCAATTACGTTTACCGTTAACTTGCATGTAAACTAAACATGAATAGACATGGAAATAATTCACAGTGAACTTCGAATCAAGAATGCCATTTTGATCCTCAATTTGCATTGCAGGTTGCGATTGTATGAATCGAGGGACGCAAGTTGCTCGCGTGATCTTACTTCCATCGTGCAAGATTTGCAGCACATCAACACTAACTGCCTGGTACAGGCTTTCAGCTGCTCGTGCTTTGAACTTGAGAGATGTTTACAGGTGTGTTTGCATTCAATCGACGTTCACCTTGAGCTAAGGCCTTTTTACCTACCTAGTGAACCCGTGAACCAAGATAAAGCTACGGTGCTAAGAATGTGAGACTTATTACTAGGAGAAAATTTCAGATAAATCAAAATTCTATGCCTATATTAGCATTTCAGCCTCAGATTATAGAAGTCGGTGGAGCCTAGGAATTATTTGACAAGTTCCATTAAATCTATTAACATAATAAAAAAGAGTTTTCGTTTCGTCGAATAAACCTAGTCAACAATTTACTTTGCTTTATGTTATCCAAGAATATACTAGGGGCTTTTGACTTAAGTCTAAATTATTCTGTCAATTTCTAGCTATAGATAGGTTAAAACTAAGGTCAGCATTCTTGGTCTGCGATTCCATCCAATCAACTTGTATAGTTCACTTCTCAAAGAACAAAGTTACCAAAGCAGACTATAAGCTTCGGTAATATTATGCCACAGTGTCCGCTGGTATTCGAAATTTGCATATCTCTACGCCACTCGCAAACTTTGCTGTATAAATGCCTAACTTCACCTCTTGATGTATGTCTGTTACAATTTGGTGATCTTAATTAACTGATATGCAAGTTAAATTGTAGATGTCGGAAACTTACCTCTACGTTTCGTAAGAGCGTAAGACATTTCGAGTTTGTATGCATACAGAGACATTAATGGTATAAAAATAAATGGGGACCATGTTCACTTATGTAATGCAGACGTAATGTTTGAGGCAGAAGAAACAAAAAAATCCAATCATCATTAAAGCATGGTAAAATCGATTGATAACTCACAGTTTGGAATTCCCGTTAGTGTGCACAGATAGGCAGGGAAATTTTAATCGCCGCCATATTTCTCTACCTCCAGCACGTTACCCTGCTGAGTGCTGACTCAAATATTAATCCGGCACCTAATTGTGAAACCTTTCCTATTTTCCGGTGAATCAGCCCATCCGAACCCTTTTACGATGTATGAACGAATTCCATATGCAGCTTAGCAGGTATATCCAAATCAACAAGGGGTACGAACACGAAGGGACTGAAACCTTTGTCACGATTCAGTAGGCTTGAGCTCGCTGGAATTGTCTACTAGGGCATATTACAATTGGTATTTTTTCCCTTTTGTCCAATTAGTTTCTTTGTCCCATAGTATTATTCGCGAGCGAAGGGTGCCGTCGACCTCCCGAGTGCCAATCAATACTACGCCCTGCTACCGCAAATAATGACCGGTGTTGTTTTTTGAAGTTAGTTTGATGTTCCTGCAAACGTATCGGGATCTTGTGATCGAATTATTCGTTTCATTACCTATTTACTTAAAGGGGGTCCCCTTAATTAAAAATAAAACGATTAACTAGTTAGGGCAGTACAAGCGATCATCCAATTTATCTTTCATCTCATCAGACTCGTCAGTGATCAGATCTGACGTAAATCAGCCTGATAGAGGCATAATTGATGCTATCATCTTCTCCTCCGTCGTTCGAAAGATCAATTGGCGTGAAATCCTAACATAGTTTTAAAACGACGTGAAATTGAGTGTGCTCATACAAGCTAAAGTGGTTTGGCGCCAATCTGTCTGCCAGAGGCGGCGGACAAATTTTCCTCACGGAGGCTCCACTCGACCCCTTACTGGGGCTAAAGTGCTACGCGGAGCAATATTCAAATCGGATAGATTACATTACCACATTTTGCCAACTATGAAAGGCGCGATGCGTTATATGTGACCAGAATAGGAGAGAAGAGGTTTAAGGATTACATACATTTAGAATAACGACGATTTGTTTGAAAATCAATAGATCAGCAATAGTATTTCAGGATGATGCACGATTGTTGTACCCTTGCAAGGCAGGAAGTAATCAATGGGGAACTTTTTACAGAATACAGATATTGTGCTGATGCTTGAAAGCGGCTACATTAACTACGATATGCCGTTGGAGCAGAGATTCTGCTGCCAGGCGCCCATCGTGAAGCGATACGCCGACGCCATCGCAAACGAGTGTCCCAGGGCTTTCGTGATTGTGTGCGCTACGCCCATTGACTGCATGGTGCCGTTGGTTGCTCAGGTTGTATTTCTATACCATTTTAACAATTTTACATGGGAACACATCAACATCTTAATTTTTATCTACGCCATTTAAATCCTGTATAGCCAGTTACATAATTTGCCGTTTAGTGTTAGATATCAGATTTTTAAGGAAGGTTCTGTTCGGCGATGACTTGCAAACTGGGCAACGCTAAATATAGAAGTACTACTCATTTGGTATGGAAAATTACTAGATAACGGTCTGATCATTATGATTATGATGTATTCGTCTTCCAGACTTCCAGTATCATTTGTCAGTAGGTCTCTTCTTACATTAGATCTCCCTCGGATAATGGTTTCATTCATAAGTTATCATCCGCGTTGCGCTTAGTATTGTGGTACCCTAATAGCGGCTTGACCTTTAAATCTCCTTTGTTTGTCAAAACACAAAATGTCATGACCCTGGCAGATAGGTATAAAATGTTAGAAGAGGTCACGCTTCTGACAGCGAGCAATTTCTGATCAAAAGATGAATAATCAATAGGATTGCTTATCGCTTTCTCCCTCGCCTTCTAGCAGCATCCCAGTATGCCAAACCCTCGTAATCATATTTTGTGTGCCTGCCACAGCAATTTTATTTTACACATTTTACTATATGCTTAAGGTAAATCAAATCACATTATTGGATTTATAAGGAATTCCCTTTAGCTACATTTTAACTGTAAAGTACGGCTGTAACCATCAAAACCCTTAATAGTGGTAATTTCGAGTAGGTCGTGAATTCCTGGGCGGTAATATTTTTACGGCTAGATACTAGAATGGTTAGTTTATGAACCCGGGTCATAAAGAGGCTAGCCATGCAGCTTTGTTTATTTGTGTAGCTACCGTCCCATCACGCTACTTGGATTTTAGTCAAAATGACTTCTCATTTTGACTTAGAAGAAGTAGAAGAAAAACTTTATTATATTTAAGAAGAACATTTAAATACTTAGACAAAGAACAAAATATAAAAACAAAAAAAATAGAAACAATTATCATAGATATAGTGTAACTATCGCATCGCGGCAGTGAATCGGACACAGGATCAGCATAATGCTAAGATATATATGCATCCCGGCGCTGATTTTCAGCTAGCGCCGTCTGTGTGACTCACGGAGTGCCATGCAGAATATACCAAGATATGGATAACGGATATACACGGTGTTACAAAATAACCCGTAAAAAATACAATAAATTATCAAAGTCAAAAATATTGCCAACCCTAGTAAGCTGTCAAATCAAATAACCGTGAAGTCGGAAAACGTTATGTTGTCAATATCAAAATTCGTACCGTTTTTTAATAATTTCTATCGTCAAAGTACACTCGATTCAGGTAGGCTGAAAGTGTATGAGCATTCCGAAGTCTTCAAAATGCATCTACCACGTGTACAACGCATGCCGAATCAATTAAGGTTCAGTAAAAACCATGTTGCAGTTCCTGTAAATTTCATGTTCTTTACACAAAAAAAGGATTAGGTACTTAGTTTAGGTTGCTACGTTACTTTAGATCTTTTAAAATCTTGTAAGTTTCAAATTTGTACAGTCATTTTGTTATGCGTCTTTGCCGTTCCGCGGATAGGTATTAGGTAACAATGTAGTTACATTACATGCCCGGTCTGCTTGGTTAATCTGCGTGGTCTTTAATCAGGGTTGGCACTTTATTGAATTTTTTTGGCATTATGTAACAGTGTTATTACGGTCCTTGAATAAATGGACTCTTTATAAGGGATCATTTAACCCCCTTTCTGCTTTACGGGTATTTTTGTAATAACCTGTATGAAATAGATGGTAATGATTTGACATTTCAACTTTGTACCACTTTGAGTTAATGAAATGTTGAAATTTAGTTTCTCCTAGATATAGTTGTTACTTAAGTCATAAAGGGCACCACTGAAAACCATCACCGCGGTTCACAGTATTACGTATTATGCCGATTGGAATCCTTTCGGCATAATTTGGCAAAACTGTTTCTTGGGTCTTTTCTTAGGTTTTGTGTTTTTTCTTATGTTATTCTTCGATATCTTTCGCTATCATTCCACAACAAATTTTTCCATTCCAATTAAGTGCGACACCCACTCGAATGAGTTTATTTATAGGCTTTTTAAAACAACCCACACTTAGTCTAGACATTTTGTTATCGAATTATCGTTTTCTCGTCGAGAAAGATAGCGTAAATCATTAAAGAGACCGGGATATTGGCGTAAATCCCCACAGACACTTTCCTTTTTTATCGCGAACAAGCGCAATCACTAGATGATAAATATTTTACATCCTCCGAGGGCATCACATATTCAATCTAACTATAACGTTTTCCTCCCGGAAATTCCCATTTGGGCTAACTGAATATCTTATTTATCAGAAAAAGATATACCTGCATACTGTCAGGCCTGGACCTTGGAACCACATCTTGCATTTTGTTGAAAAACTATGAAATTGAGGGGTTCTCTTTGATATATTTGGGTTTGTATGCGGTTAGGATTTTAGTGAACGAACCAGAAATTCATCGTAACGAGTTTTGATTCACATCTAATATTGAGTGCAACGTGTGATATCATGTAATTAGCCCTCGCTAGCTTCGTCCAGGAAGCTTCAAAGTCAGAATAATAGGAATTTCCACTCAACAAATATAATCTGCGACCTTGTCCGGGGATTCGATCACGGGTAATGTTGGTTCCCGATGTTATTTGATGTCTGTAATTTCGGTCGGTCAACTCTCTGGGTCGTATTTATGGAGCGTGTAAATGCCGACCCTTATCACGAGTACGCTTGATGGACATGTAAACGGATCAATAACAGTCTTAACAAGATAAAGGTGCACATAAAAATTTGATATCGGTTTTGGGTTATCTTTTTTTATCAGCATTGTTCAGAACAAACGTTTATTCATCATTTGTCAGCCGAAAGCCGTCAACTGCTAGACATAGGCCTACCCGATCCACCGCACCGGATTCCCGCGACCGATGACCGAGGCGAGTTCAGCTGGTTCTCGCGTCGCTCCATCTTGTTGGAGGGTTACCAACAGCTTGTCAGCATTTCTTACCTCTAATCCTAAATAAACGAATCCAAGTTTTTAATTAAAGAGGCAACTAGTTCTGGTTTTCTTGGTACACCTAAATTCAGATCCAGTTCAGTGATTCGAGAGCGTAATCGCTTTTGAGAGCTCCTTGTTCTGACAATTTAATCTGATTGCAAAACGTTAAATCTAGTTGGCGGTTCTGTCACTTGGCTAAGCAATTGTAAACGTTTCCAGACTTTAAGAGAAACTGGCTGGTATGACTCCCGCAAGCTGCTGGGATCATTGGCGGTACCTGAGATGAGGGCCAGCACTTTGGCGGCTCGAGCACTTTCGCTCGAGCCCCGGTACACCAGGGTGCCTTGCGTTGGAGGGACCGAGGGGCCCGGCTTGGTACCTCTCTTCTCCAGGGCTGTTGAATACTTTGATTTCACTGAGGTATCCTTGATCTTTCCTTGTAACGTAGTCGAAAGTAGGTACGTCTAAATGTCTAATATTTAACTATGATAACAAAATTTTGTTATCTCAATTAAGAATCGTACAAGACTTACTCGAGCGGACATCTCGCTCCCTCAATACTATTTTTATTGATAATTTTTAGTTTGGCTGCTTCTGTGACAAAACTCAAGAAATACAGTCGGCTCGATTTTAGCACTATTTCAAATTTCTACTCTCTTCTTAACTTAGGTACCTACGCCATATCACCACCTGGTCCCTCGCAAATCTAATGCCCTTTAAAAGCCTACCTCCCACCCTCCCCAGCACAATGCGAATTTACTGACGAACGCGGTGCGCGCCGCGCCGTCAGCCGTGACCCGCTGCGACGGCTGCTGCCCCAAGGCGGCGGACCTGAGCGAGGCGCACGCGCTCTCCGGCCTGGTCACAAAGGTGGCGCACGCGCTGCTCTGCCACGACGTGCCCAGAGTAACGGGCTTCGTCGAAACTGACTCGTGTCAGCTAGTTTCCCCGGCCAAGTAAGTTGTATTGCACTACTCTATCCAGAAACGGTTAGCATTAGTAGTTACTCGTATGATCGCGCGGCACAAGATACAATCAGCACCTACATCTGAGTGAGCCTACCAGCGTGTCAACCGCCCTATTACCATTTCTGCATTAGAAGGTGTCTTCTCACATGCATATAAATAATAATAATAATTAATGTGACGACCCCATCGCCCTACTGGTGTTGTACCACCGGTGCAGTCAGTCAGCGCAGGGCGGCCTTTGGCGGGCCGATGGTGAGCGGCGACACCTCGCACCCGATACCTCCTGGGGGCACACACACACATGCGCCATACACACACATACACACAGCTACACACCTCCCCCGCCTCTGGATTACCTTAGTTGGCCGCCCAGAGTGGAGCGCAGGAGCTATATGCTTGAAAGGGGGAAGTGCTCAATCTGCGTAATAACGGGGAAACCCGCTCCGGGTGCGCACAGGGCGCGACCCGCGATGGCGAAACCGGTGCACACCTCTCCACACCCTTAGCTGCTTACATCAGTGTTGCTCCCTCGCCGCCCGTGCGGTGGCCTGTATAGGGGGCCCACGAAGGCTAGCCTCTTGGTTAGTGCGTAAGCGGCGAGTCACCGTCTGCCTTCCTTTCAATTTGTGAGATATTGATCAGGCAGATGTCCGTTATCTCACTCCATAGCCCGATTTTCCAGTCCACACCTCCCATCCACATAGCCCACTCCAAGTCTCTTCCTTCCTCGGCAATAGTTTGGCAACTGGGGAGGGCTGTCCGCCAGTACAGCCTCATGTTGTATTGGGAGGACAGATCTCCACAGTTGCGGCCATCTCACATTTCTAGTAAAAGGTACCAAAAGCCTCTTCATGTTGGCTTCAATTCAATTCAATTCATTTATTTATAAAATATACATTTTATACGTCATTTGAGTGTATGTTAAAAATATTATTAATTATAGTATATTCATACAATTACTATGGTTTACAACTTTTACAAGTATTATAAGGTACATTATTTATATAAATTTACATTATGTATAGACATTTAAAATTTTAATTTAAAGATGCTCGTCGATTGTGTACAGCGCATCCGAAAGCAATTTGGCCTTTAGCTTCCTTGCGAAAGACCTGGCGTCTCGCGACTGTTGTATACATTGAGGGATATTGTTGTA
Source organism: Aethes cnicana (assembly GCA_963971205.1). NCBI lineage: Eukaryota > Metazoa > Arthropoda > Insecta > Lepidoptera > Tortricidae > Aethes > Aethes cnicana. The sequence continues at coordinate 4,161,702 of OZ020287.1, read as the reverse complement.
GACCTTGGGTCCCGCATATTGAATGCCGGCCCCATGAATGCGAATGACCGGGTCCCCATGGGCCCGTGACATGAAAATGTACCAACAAATAATAATAATAATAAAGTTTATTTAATCAGATAATAAAATCCATTATGTTAGAATACAAATGTCACTTACTGGCTAATGTTAGTATTACACAATAAAATACACAAGACATACATAATTAAAATAAATAAATTACAGCGGGCGTTGGAAGGAAGACACGGGTGAATGTAGGCCTCGCCAGCGCTTCATAAAAGGGCCGTCCATCCTGTCGGCCACCACGGCCAGGAGACTGCTGCCGCTGCCGCCCGCCCTGCGCGCCATCGAGGCCGCTCGCTTGCGCATCGTGGCGTAGAAGCAGTCTACCCGCGCCTCGCAGAACATTCCCGACGCGCTACAAAACCGCGGCAGCCGCAGCAGCACTCTGAAGGCATTATTGAACTGTACGCGTAGGGCGTTGTATGCCTTTTGCGTAAAAGAAACCCACAGGCTGCATGTATAAAAAGTAGTGCAGTATGCTCGAAACAGTGGTAATTTTACCTCTGTTGAGCACCGCGCAAACCTGCGGGCAAGGATGTTGGCTCGGATCGCCAGCGCCCTACGCTCGCACTCAATGTCTTCATCATCTTTCATGTCCTCCGTGATCACGTGACCGAGATATTTAAAACGTGTCACTCTCCTTAGCGATACCCCATTCAGTTTGATAGGAGGAATATCCGCCGGACATTTATTACCAGATTTAAATACCATGAACTCGCTTTTTTTGGTGTTGTATTTTAGTCCATGTTGACAAGCAAAAGCTTCACAAATACTCACAAGTTCACGGAGACCACCGACCGACGCACTCAGCAGCACCATGTTGTCTGCGTAACTGATATTATTGAAGCAGACCCCATCGACGTGACAACCGACATGCCTGCTGCTGAGCGCCACGATCAGCTCGTTCACGTACAAATTGAAGAGCGTGGGCGAGGTCAACCCCCCCTGCCGCACCCCGCACTCCAACCTGTACCCGTCCGACAGAGAGTCCCCCCATCTCACATTGTTGACCTGGTTTCCATACCAGTATTTTAAGATGTTAGTAAGCTCAGAAGGAAATCTAATCCCCTCCAGCTTGTTCCACAACATGTCATAGGAAACCAGGTCGAATGCTTTAGAAAAGTCAAGAAAACAGGCATATACGGGCGTGTCAATTGATTATCGTGGAGGTTAACATAGTTATTTAGATGTGTATTAAGCAGGCCGTCGAACACTTTGGCTATTACCGTGGCTAATGAGATCGGTCGGTAGTTGTTATTATCGGCAGTATCTCCGGTCTTGTCCTTGACAATGGGATCCACGACCGTCCTCATCAGACCCGCCGGCAGGTACGAGTGACCAATACATAGGTTAAAGAGTATAGCCAGGAGACGAGGTATATGCGAGCCGGCATGCTTCAGGTGCTCGACATTGAGCCCATCGTAGCCCGGAGATTTACCACGACACATTGACTTGATAGTGATTTCTATCTCCTCTTCAGTAAATCTAACACCCATGACGCGTAGTGTCGGGCATCCCCCCCCCCCTGCCCCCGCGAGCGTTGACTTTACGGCAAATGTGTAAGACACCTTCTATTCTTCTTCATCATTGGTGCGAATATTTTCTGTATTTCAAATTGTTACAAAGTGTTATAACTAAATCAATACCTTTGACACGTCAGCAGTTGAGACGCTAGGGAGAATCAGCCATATACAGGCATTCACATCACCACCATGAGCCTAATAATAGATTTAGTCAGTATTTTTTTAAATAAGACGAGTTAACTCTGAATTAAGTAGCAGGTTAGGAAGCAACTAATCTGGAAACCCCTTCACATTAAAATTTCGGCGTTTTACCACGGCAGTTCCGGTTCGACCTCTAAAGTAAACACCGTCTGCGTATTTATTGTGTATACTTATGTTATTATAAATTTCCGTGAAAAAACCGCGATTTCTCGGTTCAGTGTGCTCCAATGGATACATGAAGCTCCTTCTTCTGCCACCAGATTCATCGCGAACGTTGTTGAAATTGAAGGCAGTGGCATCTCGAAATCCTTAGGCTTGCCTCTGATGACGCCACGCGAGGTGAAACTGGTGGATTTGGCGTTGAACGATCTCTGCCGCAAGTTCAGGATGGTGGACGACTGGTGCTGCAAGTTCAGTAACCTGGCCGGCCGGCAGGACGCCTGTCAGATGCAATTCTTCCTTCCCGGACCGCATCCCAGATTTGACGACTGTGCTTATGACAATATGTAACTTGTACACATATGTGATATGTTTGCCTGTCATCCGTCCAACCCGCGTAGTAAGAAAGTGTTAGTGACTTTGTCTTCAAACTTGAAAATTATAGTGTCAATAAATTATTGTGGTTTAATTATTGTTTTTATTTATTACTTTTCATTGTAACTTTATTGTCCGACATCTTTGGGAGTATAAGTACTAAGATGAGAGAAATTTCCGTAGGGTTTAACCTACTAATAGGTGTCAAAAATCAAAATTCATAGTAACGATCCTGTTCATCGAACTTATTTTGCATCATATTTCGACACGACTGTAGTATATTTTGTAGGTAAGTATATATAAGTATATTTCCTGATGAAACCGTGGTGACCTAGTGGTTCGATCTCCACCTCGTATGCAGATGGTCGGGTGTTCGAATCCGGCTCGCACTTCTGAGTTTACTTATGTGCGAAAATCAATTTGAATTTACCACTGAGCTTTTCGGTGAAGGAAAACGTCGTGAGGAAACCTGCACGCATCTGCGAAGTAATTCAAGGCTGTGTGTGAAGTTCTCAACCCGCACTGGGCCCGCGTGGGCACTATAGCTTAAACCCTCTCGTGATGAGAGGAGGCCTGTGCCCAGTGGGACGCAAATAGCATGTTGTGGACTATATTGACAAAGTAGTTTAATATAAAATAGATTTGGCTATGCTAGTAGTGATTGACTAAAGAACATTCACATTTTTCCCATTTAGTTATCTCGCCATCGACTGTCTCCTAAGCCGTAAAGGGATATGTAAGCGCTTCGATTTTCCAAGACATCTAAGCGACTACGAAATCAATCTGTTGGAGAGATCCCTGGACGAAGTGACCTGTAACGTGGCGCGCAGCCTGCGCTGGTACTGCCAGAACCGGCAGAACGAGATAGAGAAGTTTGCCATGGGCATGCAGACAAACTTCCACTTCCCCAGGCATTACCACCACATTGACAGCTGCGCTGCACATTTAACTTCATAACGACACCAAACTCCCGTAGTTGACGAACTGTCTACCGTGAAAAATAAAAAAATGTCACCGTAACTAAGTGAAACGTAATAAAAATGTGTAAAACTTGAACGGATTTCATTTTTATTTTATTGACTATCAATATATCTATCACAAAATTCATTGGCACTGATTAATCCACGATATCTTGTTAAGGGCCGTTCCTAGCAAACGGTGGACTCTGGTTTGTCTCCAAATACATTTTTCCGCTCAACCTGCAAGGAATAAATAACAAATTCAGCAAACACCCAATAAAACATCAGAGATGCTGAAATTATTCAAACGACTGAATCTTTTTTCTTCAAATATATCGCTAAGAAAAACTCTTAATTAACTCGCATATCCATTAATAAAACTAAATCAAAATTATCGGTTGCGGAACTGCTTACGTTGTCACAGACTCACGAATGCATACGCCAAACTTGTAGATTAAACCCCTCCTATTTGGGGTGATTAAAAACAATCCTTGTTAAGATTCCATAGAGTCCTGATAAACAAGGCGTCATCACGTCAGTCGGGCGATATTCATAAATCAAGCAGATCGAGCTCCGTTCACGCTCGTTTACGTCAAGCACGCGTTCCGTTATTGCACTCCTAAATCCCCACAGTGAGATTCATACGGGCGACGTGCCGCGCGGTCGTAAAACGTACCGCCATGGGTGCCGGTTTAATCAGACCGTTTGATTGCCACGATCGAACATGGCTTATTAGTTATTTGTCCGTAGATCATGATCAGACATGAATGGAAAACTATTTTAGAACTCTTAGGAGCCATCTATTTACACGGAGTCTGTGCCCTAATCCGCACTGGGCCTGCGTTGGGACTATAGCCCAAACCCTCTCGTGATGAGAGGAGGCATGTGCCCAGCAGCGGGACGCAAATAGGCTGTAGTAGTAGTAGTAGTAGCAGTAGCAGTGCTGTACTTATTTTACAACTGAGCCGATTCACATTTTCACAGACACACAGGTAAACTTATCACAGTCCTCCTTTGTCTTTTAAAGAGCAGAAGCTACCGGCAAAGGCTAAAGCTCCCAAAGCGGTGGGAGCGCGCATGTTATTTACGCACTTAGATTAGAAGATACTTACGGGGGTCTAGCTCCAAATCCCATGTAGCCGTCCACTCGAAAGCTGCACAGTCGCCGTGGGCCCTTCCATTGCCTGCACAGCGTAGCTGGGAACCCCCCAGGGTTCAGAATGGACTCCGCGTACAGCCTCCAGGCGCGGTTGTGGCTGCACCCGTCTGGAATGGAACCAATTTACGCTAGAATGGGGACGAATTTCAATTTAATTCAACTAGAGGATTTTGATTAATGCTCTCTCAACTCTCAGTAAGTAGGTATAATAAATTGTCAACTGTGGCTGATTGGATGTCGGCGGATTTCGTTCAATTAAGACTGGCTGTTTGATAGGAACTTGGTATAAAAGTAGATATGCTGAATTTCTAAATACGTTGTTAATTAAAAACTAAAATCCATTTTATTCTGTCAGCTTGGAAATCTTATAAGGAAATGTTTTGAAATGAGAATTTTTCTAAGTGTAGCCTGTGCTACATTTTCTTGAATCGCTTCATTTATAGAAACCCTTGTTGCTTTATAGTACATTACAGACCTATGGTGGTGAATTCGTAAATGTCCCAGATCGCAGGTTTCTGTGGCCCGAACCGAAGGTGGGGGCCATAAATATGCGATCTGGGGCTTTACGAATGACCGCCCGTGGTTTGTCAAAAGTTTTAAGTCTTGCCTTGGCCAAGAAGTGAGATTTTCTCTCCGCGTAGCGGGCAGAAAATCCCACTTTATGGCCAAGGGTGATGTAAACTTGTTTACTTATGATGTCCCTATATTCGCAAATAGATTTGTATTGTAGACAACATTCCCATAGTGAATTAACTTGGTCGCAACCTACTAACATTTGTGGTTGTCTTATCGCAGCGATGGCTAATATACTTATGCTGTTGACATTTGGAGTTGTCACGGGGCCAACAAGATCGAGTGTCTTGGTATCGGCATCTACCTGACAGTGTTTCATTAGAAATAAGAATCGCTCCAGAGAATACTGGGAAACTTCTCGTACAGCTCAGTAGAATTTACCTTGGAAATGGTTCTTACTTTTCTAAAATGGTCGCTAGAGTAGCACTATCAAAGCTCACTCGCACGCCAGCTATGTACCTATACCTATGCTAATACACATGTTGCGGTATTGGAATGGTAGGTGTTAAAAGAAACTGCAAACTTCAACTGGAATAGAATGAAATGGAAATTACTCTCATGGTTTTTTTATCGCTATGTAACTAAAATGTATTAATAACATATTTTAATTGATGTCTATTGCCAATTTCAATGAAAACGGTGAAGACTAAGAAAATGATACTTATGGTAAACATGATATGACACCATCAATCAATTGGTTCAAAATGGGACTTATCAATATTATAAGCAAGCATTTACTTTAGGGAAAACATGGACAACGTTATGATTTTTTATCCTTTTTTCCGTGTTCAGGAATAATCTAAAGTGCATCGACGTAGGAAAGGCAGACCACAGGGACATATAAATAAACCACCATCCCTTGGGAGTAAACTCGAACAGCCCGGTAGTGTAATGTCACGCCGAACTTTTCTATCTACGTGTAGTAAACTTCGGAGATATAATGGTAACATGGTGTAATAAAATGTATGGCTATATGTATTGAAAATCCATTGTTTAACCAACAGGTAGGGATACGCCGTGGAATAAATTACTACTAAGAACTATTACTGCTACACAAATGAACGAAAAATCTTAGGCTAAGTATCATAATTTCTGTAGAGCAGAGCCTAAGCTCTACAGAAATTTTATTTCTAACTCTAAAGTCTGAAAAATCTTTCATTCTTAATTTTCGAACTTTGAGGAATCATTTTGCCTTTACTATGCTTTAAGAAATGATATTGATTGTTGTATAACATTATAGATCGTTTTTAAGTTCAAATCTAATTTGTCTCATTTGTGGAATCCTGAAAGTATGAAGAGCCAATTTAAATCACATCTATTTTGATTTGGCTGCCCAAACCAAAAGATAAAAAATATATAGTTTGAACTCCACACTTGTATGACAATGTATCATGTCACTTGTATGTGGCTGAGCCACTAAAATATGTAAATCACTTTTGCGTGAAGCTTAAAATATGTGCGCGCGCGGCCTCATTTGCTTTTATGAATTTTTATCATACTTTTTGTTATTGCGCATTTTGCAAAGAATGTCGGCTCGGCAACACATCGGCATGAGTATGTTGCTTCATTGAAGCGATAATGTATTCAGGTATTGGAGTAGAACAAATAGAATGTGACGTGTTTGACGAGAGATGAAAACCTTTGAGAGAGTATACCTATTCTCTCAAAGGTGATAAATTGTTCAAGTACAGGTACTTAATGGAAAATAAGCACATGAAACAATTTATCAAGTATCATTATGTTAAACCAAACGGTTACTTTTTTAACGTGGTTTCTTTGATATTTCAAAGCCGTAACCGCAATTAAAAAAATAAAATAGAACCGACTTCGTCAGCCTGTGTAGTTGGTGTCAAGTTCACTATAAGATAGTCATAGCTTTGGGGTGGTTCACTTGACACCGACTTCACAGGCTGTCGGAGTTTGAAGTCGGTTCTATTTTTTCATTTAATTTTTTTTTCTGCTATTATTTCCGTCTGTACGATGGGACGTACGTAAGTCTCACTGTAGTCTTTGAAATTGATGCCAAAATCATACACATGCTAATAAATTTCGAGGAGTTCCCTCGTTTTGTCATGGATGCCATCATCAGAACTAAACTAAATTATTAAAAGGGTTCAAGCTGGAGGTACACCTTTCAATTAAAAAAAGAATCATCGAAATCGGTTCACAATTGACGGAGATATGCGTGGTCATACATAAAAAAAATATATACGCGTCGAATCGAGAACCTCCTCCTTTTTTTTCGTCGGTTGAAAAAGAAATAATTGTGGAAATGAAGGCTAATATCTTACACTACATAGGTACCTGAATTTGACCGCACAAAAAGACCGCCAGATCAAACAGGTACTTACCAATCCCCCAAATGAAAAACTTCAGCCACCTCGTTAGCAACAGCACCCTAATAATAGCATTTTAAACGGCAATAATTTGGCGTGGCAACCCCGGCCTCCCCCAGCATCCCGTGACGTCAGCGCATCGATCGACGAAACATGCGGTTATTATGCAGCGTTTTAAGGTAGCTTTTTAAATTTTCAGTTCCGGTGTCTAAAATCTAGTACTGACGATAATATTTGTACGTGTAGTCGTATTTAAGGGTCGGTGGATTCGCTGTTTAGAGTTTACCAGATGATTTCTTTGCTCGACCGAGTATTAGAATGGCGTTTTATCTAGTTTTTTTTCAGATGCCCGTCATTTAAGTACCTGCATTACCTGTTGCAATAATATTAAAAAGCTACAAGTTAGCATGTTGCTTAGAGCCTTGGAGAATCTGGCAAAAACAAAAGTCAGTAAATCTACAGTAAAAGAAGGTGGTCTAGTCTCTAAATACTGGTGATGATGGTATGGTACCTACTAATATGTCATAAGCCTATTGTATAAGTGGTTTCTTCTCTGGACTGAGAACTGTAGTACTGAACTATGCTCGTAATATTGGTGATATACTTACAAATATACCTCAACTCCCGGTTCTTGGCGAGCTGGTTGACCCAGCAGCCCGGTTGCACCCACTGCCCAGCGTTGGGGTAGAAGTCCACGTCCCCGATGGGCTGGGGGAAGCCGAACACCCCGGGGTTGGTGTGCAGAACGTCCACGAACGCAGCGTCCCCGCGGGCGAGGTGGCCGTCGCTGCTCGTCAGGCCGTAGCCTGGGTAGGCCGGGTCAAGCCCTAGACAATGACGATTGATGAATGCCATAGATGACTTCGATGCTCAACGGAGGAACGGATTTCCATTTTGTTTCTGTTGTTTCACAGTATTGGTGATAGTTATTCGAGTGTACGATCTATGAGTATAAGCACACAATTCAATTGAAATTTAACAAGTTTTAGGTGAAGGAAAATGCAAAGATCTTTAGTATTTCCGCGCCCTTCAGAGCAATAATTCAAAGATATTTAGATACCCCTCCCGCGTGCGGACTATGAGCTCACTCTCTCGTAGTGAGAAGAGGTCAGTGACTGAGGACTTATTAAGGCTATTGTTGTATTGGTGGTGCTGCTATTGGTCTTACCAGTGATCCGGCCCAGCAGCAGCCCCCGTCTGCGGAGCTCCTTGCCCCCGAAGCCGGCGGCCTCGGCACCGAGCGAGAAGCCCACGACGTGCAGCGAGGCTGCGCGTGCGCCGGCGCCGTCCAGGAACTGCACGAACCGCGCCAACTGCTGCCCCATGTAGCGCGAGTTGCGGACCGCTGACACGTACCTGAGAAGACAGATTCAATTCAATTAAATCATTTATTCAGCAAATTGGCCTCATAGGGGAACTTTTACACGTCAGAAAAATAGTTTACCAGCGCTTCCTAGACCCACTGCTTGAGAAGAAGCGCCACAAAAAACTCAGCAGAAGGCCTTTTTTCAAAAATTCTAGTGTTACAGATATCCGAAAGACAAGAAAATGTTGTCGTATTGATCGCGCCGTGCGATGCTTATGGCAGATGATACCAGCAGCAACTCTCATTGGTGCCAGTGGTCTGCTAACTACCTATGCAGCATACAGACAGTAATATTAAATTATTGCTCGAATTGGGCCGGCGCGTCCGGGGAAGTACCACATACTCACAGAATATCGGCGTGAAGTAATAGTTCGCTATTGCGTTTCGTACGGTGAGTGAGAGGACCGGGGGCCTGTCCTTCTCCCTATCCTTCTATCCCATCTTCCCTAATCCCATGTCCCCTATCCTCCCTTATCCCATACGCCCTACCCTCCTTCTCTTTCGAGATCGGCAACGCATTGGTGACGCCTCTGGTGTTACAACACAGGCGGTCGTGTCTACAGGTGGGCCGTCTGCCTGTTTGTCAATCTTTTTACATAAAAAACCGGCCAAGTGCGTGTCGGGCCACGCGCAAAGTATAGGGTTCCGAAGTTGACGATGCCCACAGTACCTTTCTAAGACTTATTAGCATCTAGCTAGCGCACGTCATACCACTGGTATGACGTGCCCGCCCGACGCCCCTGCCGCTCAAGAAAAATCTTGGAGAGTTGGTCGACTATTACTCGTAAGTTTGTATAGCCTACTTAGCTCTGATAGTTTTCCTTTCAACTACGTTATATATGCCACAACCGTGATTTTTTTCAGCCATCCAAATACCACCATTTAGCTGGCAGGGGGGGGGGGGGACACGTGACCCTAACAAAAAATAGCACTTTAAAGCTTAATATTTCACAAACGCATCAATTAATCAAAAAATGGTTTTAACAAACCCACAATATTTTTTTAAGACCTATTCAACAATATGCCGCACCATGGGGTACGCAAGAAAAAAAAATTACATCCCCACTTTACGAGTAGGGGAGGTACCCTATAAAAAAATATATTTCAAAATTTTATTGTACCACTTTGTCAGATTAACTAATATGCATATTCATGCCAAATTACAGCTCTCTAGACCTAAGCATCTCCGAGCAATAGTGCGGACAGACGGACGGACGGACATGGCGAAACTATAAGGGTTCCTTGTGGACTTCGGAACCCTAAAAAAGGCGTCAGTCACAAGTTTACTTAGGCTTGGTTCCTCTATCCACAAAACGCTTGTTTTAGCTACGGACAGTTAAAATTTGACAGATTTTCCATACTACTACTACCTACTACAGCCTATTTGCGTCCCGCTGCTGGGCACAGGCCTCCTCTCATCACGAGAGGGTTTGGGCTATAGTCCCCACGCGGGCCCAGTGCGGATTGGAGACTTCACAGTCTTCACACACATCTTTGAATTACTTCGCAGAAGCGTGCAGGTTTCCTCACGATGTTTTCCTTCACCGAAAAGCTCAGAGGTAAATTCAAATTGAATTTCGCACATAAGTAAACTTAGTGGTGCGAGTCGGAACCGAACCCCCGCCCTCTGCATTAGAGGCGGTAGGCGGAACTACTAGGCCACCACGGCTTTTAGGCCACCACGGATTCTCCATAGCAAATATCAAATTTAAACATCCGTAGCCGAAACGAGCCGTTTCATGGTATCTATAAGAACCGGGCCTCAGTAGAAACTTTTTTAATTAAGGATATTTCAAGATGGGGCAATTCGAAAGTAGGTAACGTACCGAAAAACGTTCGATTTGGTTCGATCGCTGTATCGTGTCTTTACTGACATTATTAAATAACATAGCTTCTTCCAAGAAAGTGTTTGCATTTTCAGGATGTTACCTACTTCCAGGCAATCTCAGTTTGTTCAGGTAACATTTATAGTTCTGCAGAGTTCGTGTTTTCAATTAAAACTCTTTGACTAAACATTAAACTACTCCTCATAGCACAAGTTTCCTATCAAACTGTGTATAACAATAACTTCAAACGTTCCGTTAAGAGGGTTTACTTACTCCGAAAGTTGGCAACGTCACAAATAGCTGTCAAATATTTCGCTGTTTTCATTAATTTCTGAATATTACTGAATGAAAACATGAATTATCGCTCTATGGTTGAATAAAACATTAAGTATTCATTGCAACAATTACCATAGGAACACGAAATTTTTAGGATTATGGAAGTACTATCTTTTGAAAACTTTCCATCGCATTTTTCATGCATATTAACGTGATCGTATCATTTGAAAGCCTAACCTACAAATATAAAACGAGACGCGTCATTCAACCCTAGAATGATAACTTCTTTTTTAATTTAGTAATATTGAGAAATTAATAAAAAAAGAGAAACATTTGACAACCATATGCGACGTTGCCAACTTTCAGGATAAACCCTCTTAACCAAGGGCTCTATACTCGTATATTCGTTGCAACCGAAATTTAAAGCTTTAAAGCAGCTAGATTTAAAGTTCAACTTGAGCGCCGTGACGCGTGAGCGCAGCGACAGGGTATCTCCTTGTTCCTATTCAAGACTTCGAATAGAGCCTATGTCTAACTACTGAAACTAAAGGTAAACGACTTGTGTACACCAGCTTATTGCTACGAAACATATATGTCACCCACATCCTACTTTACTACTTCACAAACTACCTAACCTTGGGTATACAAATGTAGAGCACTATACTTGGCTCAATGCCATGAAGATATAAATGTTCAGCTTAAAGTGCTTCTCTTGGGAAATTTAAGCCTACCCTCAAGACCAAGCTGACTGTAGTCTAATTAGGTATAACTATTTAAAATAATTGTTTCGCTTTTAAATTAAGTTGGATTTCATAGTATGCTTTGCTGCAGTTTCTTAGCTTGAGGAGATTTCTTACGTTTTTAATTTAAAACAACCTTCAAGAATCTTGAAGGTACACATGACTTGAAGACAGTAACACTTTTTCATAAATTAATAAATGTGTTGAAATTTAACTTTTACGAGTACTTGGCGAGACTTTGGTGGAAGCCAAAGACTTAAATTTTATCGTCATTCTTGGTTATACATACCTTTGTAAGAAGACGTTAAGTGAATAGTGATAGTAATTAATGTTGCGAGATACCCAATCAAGTACCTAAATGACTTGCCGATGTGTTTTGTCTATATTGGCCAAGAAGCACGTAACTCACCACGGAAACGCCACGAGCCGCGACCAGTCGACCGCAACGAAGTTGTAGTCCCCCGCGGCCAAGTATGCTGGAACCAATCCGTTTCATCACGTCGTTTAGTAAGCTCAGAGGGCGCATTGTGAACCACATTGAGGCCACTTGAGGAGATCACAAACCAAGTGGCATGCATGCGAATGCTATTTGGGAAAAATCCCGCTGTTGGGTCGTGTGCAATTGATTTCTAGTCCAGCGAGCTGATCATCCGAAAATCTCGGAAACCATCCGAAATCCGCGGTGGTTAGGTTATACAACAAGTCAAGGACAAGCTACCATTGCTTGTGGTTGACTGGTTGTATTACACCTCCTCTCGGTAGTTCAAATCTGGGTTCGCACCTCGTGAGTTATACCTAGTTATTGCTTATGTGAAAATTTTACTTACTATAAGTAGGTAGGTAGGTAGGTTTAATGCATCGGAATACGCAGTGGTGTGGTAACAAAAGCGTGCGTCTGAAAAGCATTTTCAGAAAACCGGCATCTGCAGAGTATTTCTAAGATGTGTGTCCTCAATATTGGTTTATGGTTTTTGGTTTTTTTACTGAGCAAATAGAAGTCATGTAAGCCGATAACTCTTTTTGTTAACCGTACAATCGCCCCCACGGGACAGGCAACGACTAGTGTGGGGGCCAGACATATTGTAAAATATTGTATCTTTTATGGAAAATACAAATTTGTATTTTTTTGATTACGAGTGTGCCTTCCTTTGTAAGCCTGTGCCCAGCAGTGGAACGTTAAAAGTGGGGCTATGGCGATGAAACTGATGGATTTACGCGCATATGCCAATATATATACCTACTTACCTACGTTTAAGGAAGGAATAAGAGTCCATGTGAAAAAATAAAGATACCTAAAGGTATAATAAATAAATTTAAAGTTCTAGACATACACCTACCTATACATATACTCGTATACCTAACTCATGAGATGTTGTTAGTTGCAAATTGATTTTTAATAAAGGCTTAATCAAATGTAATCCACAGGATTTTTTCCAATAGGGAAAACAAATTATTAGCCATAAGGCCACCGAGCGAGCTTTTTTTACGACGGCCATAATAGTTTGACGGCACCATGTACAGCGCCATTAATTACTGGTCAAACCAAATGAAATTTCAGTAGCAGAATGGCAGATTAAGATGCTTAAGAATTTATTCACAATCCTTCGTTACTAAAAAGTTAACTTAGTTAAGTTAGATTTAATAAATTTATGTTTTAGGAACTGTGCAATGCTCATGCAAACCACATAGGTTTCCGAGTACCAAGACCAAGATTGTTAGTTATTTGTTAGTTATTTTTGCTTAATAAATAGAAAAAAAACTGGGCCACTAAATTAAATGTAAGCACCATAACTTTATGATAAGAAGGGAAGGTCAAGGTCCCATTTAGAAATTGCATAATTCGTATAAATGCAAACACCACTAAATAAAATAAAGGATAACATCGATGATCACTACTCTATGGGAAAATAAGGCGCTGACCAGATCAGTCAGTCACGTTTCAGTTTAAAACATTTAAGGAGTTAAAGTAATCCAAGTACCTACCATCTCTCAGCGTGGTGGTGCTGGGTCCAGTGGTGGCCTCGGTGAACCCGATGAGGTAGATCACCGTGGGGTTGGACACATTGAAGCGCGTGCGCCGCAGGGACGCCGCGTCGCCTACAGTGAGCAGCTCGAACGATGTTGGCCGCGCTCTGTGGAACACAGCTTAATTCTCTTATGCATAGTGATCACTAATTTCGAAACGATTTATATGACTTCTAAGACAATAACTTTTTTCTATGTCATTGGTATAGGCAAACGAGAGCACAGCCCACTGTAAGTGGTCACTGCGGCCCATGGAAACCCAAAACCCATGATCCCCCATTAAAAAACCAAAGATCTCGAATGCGTTGCCTACCCTGAGGCCTAAGATGTAAGATGGAATGCTTCTGTGCCAGAAATTTCACTCCTTGCACATTGAAACTTGCAGGTGACGTTCTGTGGTCTCTGCCTAGCCCAACGGGAAACAGGCCTGAGTTTATTTACGTATGCATGACAATAGCCTAAAGAAATAAGTACAAAATGTAAGCGACAGTGTCAGGCAGGGGCACATATTATTAGTCACAGAATCGATGGGTCCAAAACGGTTTTCTGACGTGTAAAAGTGTCCGTATGTGGCCAATTTGCTGAATAAATGATTGAATGGAATTGAATTGACTGTCGTTAGACCTCCAACAAGATGGAGCGAAGATCTGATGAAGGTCGGGGTGGCGCAAAGAAGTGGCGACCCTTGGAGCAGGCATATGCGCAATATCGATCTTTTGGCTAACATGACCCACAAACCAATACGATTTTACGAGTAGATATGGTTGCAGACCATAGAGGTACGGTTTGTGACCATATATTTTAGTGGCAATATGTAAAACTTTCTTTGATACTATTTTAAGTATGTCTGTCAAATTTATTCTTATGAAGTTGTAGGAATTTCGCTACCCACTTTTCGTGCATTTTAAATTTGAATGACATACCCAATGTATCACCTGTTAGTGCACTGTACATCACTGAATATTGCCGTTACTCACCCACATGCTTAAATATTACGATATGAGTGTGAAGTTTATCGATCCAAATAACGGTCTGCGGGGCGTACATGAACGATTTCGATTTCGAAACTTTGATTTTTTTTAATGAATTCCTTTAAATTCTCCTCCGTTAAAGTACCCCAAGGTTTCAATTATCTTTAGATTATCTGAAACGTTATGAAACCTAGGCCATGGCCACTCTGCACTCGAAATGAATACTCAAGTAGCCGAGAAGCAGACAAAAATACAACCATTTCCTTAAGAACACGTACCTAACGATAACATAAAGCTATCTTGGCTCTATCATCAAAAATGCTACTTACGCTATTTCCGCGTGAATAAAACAACTAATATATTAAGGTATTTTGTTTTGGACTAGCTTCTGCCGCACTTCACCCCGATGGAATTCGGTTATATCGTTCCTACGGCGTGGGACTATGCGTTTTTTTTTTCGGAATAAAAAGTAGCCTATATTTTTCCCGGAGCTCCAACTATCCCTTACCCTTTTTCTTCTACCTAAATCGATCCAGCGGTTTAAGCCTAAGGAGTCGCATTCATAATCCTAGTTACTAGGTATACTTAGAATGATAAGTATACATAGAACTACCGACATAGCCCGAATAATTGCGAACCTTGAGTGGCAGTGGGCGAAGCACTTGCTCGCAGGACTGATGGTGGATGGGGCCAGAAAGTTCTGGAGTGGCGTCCGCGAACCGGTTGACGAGCTGTCGGTAGGTCTCCAACAAGATGGAGTGACGACCGCGTAAAGGTCGCGGGAACGCGGTGGATGCGAGTGGCACAGGACCGGTCTGAGTGGCGCGCCTTGGGGGAGGCCTATGTCCAGCACTCCTTTCTTGTCCAGTCTTTCGGCTGAAATGATGATGACGAGGTATATCTACTTATACCGTACGTTGACCTTACCCTACACAGCATCAGAAAATTAATAATGATTCCTGCAAAATTTTGGAAAGTTTTTCGTACTGTGCCTACATACAACATACCTAGTGAAGAGTTTGTACTGTATGTCCAATGCGTCGTTCTGGGGGCAGCAGTAGCTGCAGAGCCCGACTGGCGCAGACATGAAGCATACCTCCGTTACACCTGTTCAGACATTTATCCAAGACAAATCCAATTTATTTTAGATAGTGAAGAGCCGTGGTAGCCTAGTTTTTACCTACTCCTCTCATGCAGAGGGTCACCATTTTGAATCCGGCCCGGCTCGCACTTTTGAGTTTTATGTGCGAAATTCTATTTGAATTTACTACTACTACTACAGCCTATTTGCGTCCCACTGCTGGGCACAGGCCTCCTCTCATCACGAGAAAAAATACCACTGAGCTTTTCGGTGAAGGAAAAAATCGTGGGGAAACCTGCACGCATCTGCGATGAAATTCAAGGAGCTGTGTGAAGTCCCCAATCCGCCCGTCGGGACTATATCCTTGATGAGAGGAGGCTTGTGGGACGCAAATACAGGGTAGTCGTTGTGGTGATGAGGGAAAAGCAAAAGTTCTTTAAAACCGACACTATCGCTACCTAAGTACATCCTATTCCCTATCATTACCATATTAAATCTCCAAAAGCGGTTTTCCTCTTGAAAGTAACGCGTAAGACATAAATGTTTGAAGAAAACACCTACGAATTCTACATTTCAGTAAGCTTAGTTAAGACTTACCAATGAAGAAAGTCGTCAGATGACATGCGGTCGAGGAGTTCGGCATCATATTGCGGCTCGGCTATTTCAGCTGCTAAAAACCGGGACTCTGCTCGGGCAACATTAAAATTCATCTCGAAACACCACGATGCATTTCCCCGGTAACGAGGCCCGACCCCGACTCACAATGGACACGGCACAATGCTTTGGAACTCGTTAAAAACTATTCCCGGGCTTGGGAATTTTACGATGAATGCCAGGGTGAACTCCGCGCGGCTTGGCTTTTTACACTGGTCACTTCGGCGCGGAAACGCGGATATAAGTGGGTACTGGGTAATTTAGTTTATTACCCACGCTTGACCTTTACTTTATGCATTGAATCTTCAGTGACACGTGCTCGTATTATTTGTTGTTGTCTAAGCGAAGTTAAATAACGGACTGATTAGTTTTTGAGCTGAAAGCATGGCGGCGGCGCGATGGGGGTGACGCAACTTTAACAGTATCAATCGATGCGGATTTCGGCGTGCAAGAGTTTATTGCATTACTTAAGTTACGCGGCTAATGGCATTTTGGCCATTACAGACGAAGTCAGTTTACAAATCTATTACACGGGATATTAACTTCGTCGTTACCTTTATTTTACCTTACGAGGTATTTAATTTTTACATGCCAGCGAAACTTAGTAAATATCACGTAGGTAGGTATAGTACCTTATGTTTAATTATAGGGAAGTGTCCAGTGTAAATAACGAAAGGGTAGACTACCCATTTTCTCGTTCCATGCTTAACTACGTTATATCGCAGCGAGCGAGCGAGACAAGTTAATTAAACCTCGGTTAAAGTCAGCTAAACCGAGATGTTATCGAGTTAGAGCACAAATGGGGCGTACCTACTTAATACGGCACCTGATATGCTGTCACGGCTGAGAATGAGCTCGAAGAAACGGATTTATTGTATTTGTAATTGATAATATTTCCATTTGCGTGGCACAGGTTCGAAAATATTATGGTCCCACGAGAGCTAGTTTAAGGTTTTGTTTTGTTATACCTACGTATTAACTTTCCTTTGCGATTATGTGTGCGATGCGATTAATACTTAGGTATAATAAGCTTTAATTTGTAATAATAGGTCTAGTAATTAAAACAATACTTTATATTATACTTTAAAGTTTGTACGAAATATTCGAAGGATGAATTTTTATCTGAGGTTGCAAAATCGCCTCTATATAAAATAATAAATCTTTATTACAATTCAATACTTTAAATATAAATTAGACACTTAAGCTTTACTTGTATTCAACAAAGGATAGTCAATTGTAAATTGATAATAAATAATATAGTAGTCTTAACACAAAGGAGATATTAAACCCACGTAGGTACATTATTTACGTTTAGTACATAATCTATGTTTTGTTTTGGTGAATTTGGGTAAAAATATTTACCTACTACATATATTGCATCTCTATGGTTTAAGATTTTTTTATAGAATCAGCTAGATGGTGAGATTCTTAATATTAAATTGTTTTAAGTACTTACTAAAAGCGCATTTATTTTCAAGAAACATGCAAGTTGATAGTGAAGCACACCGTAAACCGTAAATCTCCTATCGCTCTTAAAATTGGCTCTATGATGGTGTTATAACCAATTTCCCACAAACGAGCACTTCTCTATGCTCTTAAATGTGGGTTGTCAATGTCTCCGATCGATCGCAGCGGCTTGCGGCCGACATGGGTCTTATCGATATTTTTTGCCTTTTATACTTGCTATTTATATTTACCAAAATAATCATTTGAGCCCTCGTAATGGATTTTTTTTCGATCGATCGGCGACAGTGACCACCGACCTTAAGTGCAGCGATCGACTACCGCAATGCATAGATATGTATGAATACACGTGAAAAAAGTAAAGCTACGTACCGATGTAGGTACACCATTATTGTCGCCATTTGGAGCATTAAAAATTTAAATTGTTTATATCATAACTGCAAGTTTTACAGTTTTATAAGTTCGAGATCTCCTATTAAGTGTGTGTCCAAGGTATACATAAAAATACTCTTAAGAACTTAATCATAATTGTAAGTACAAGTTTAGACAACTTACAATTATATTTCTTTTATATATATATATATATATATATTTCGTCTTTTATTTGTTTATTCAGAAAAGAACAAGTTTAAATATTAAAAATAAACTAATAAATAAACAAATAGCATTTAAATTTACAGAAATAAGAAAAATTAAAGCTAAAAAATAATCTAAAAACCTAAATTAGGGCCTTTCGGAAGGGTTCCCATCACGCAGGCAGCATTCTCTCGCTGTATGGCAATAGCCAGTCTTTGCGCGAGAAAGCTGCCGGCGCGAGGGTCCCGTTGCCTCCCTCAAGCGCTTCCCTAGCTCCCTGTGGAGCCCCAGCGCCCCTTTGCCCCATGACCCCATAGTCTCCACCCCGAAGGCCACAAACTCATAGCTCGAGCCCAGGCAGCTATATTTATTAACCTTTTTATTTTATTTAGTTAACTGTATATAACATAATTTCTGTTTCCTCGTAGCTTAAAGGTGCTAAGTAGGTACTTAGTTAACCTGTAAGTACGTATTGAATGCAGTGGGGCAGTGGTTATTTTCGCCACGGTCGAAATCCAAGCTTTAACACCCGAAACGTTTTGCGTGTAATATGTCTCAGTAAACAAGAAATAGCCGACGTGGACGATTCGCAGACGAGGACCGGTCGGAGTGGCGAGCCTTGGGGGAGGCCTATGTCCAGCAGTGGACGTCTTTCGGCTGAAATGATGACGATGATGATGATGAAACAAGAAATTGCTAAAACTTGTGTTTAATTCTAGCTAGGCTCTATGTCTAAGGCTGGCACTTCGCAGACCATATTGACGCCTCGTTTTGTTTGTTTCAGGACAAATTGCTCAATAAACTGGAGGAAAATGAACCCGAGCTAGCGACGTCGCCGGAAGAAGAGGTAAGGTTACTTTTTTACCATTACTAGGTAATTTCGATTTTTATAACCCTATCGTAAATATTAAAGTCTACCTTCCTTAAATTCCTTTTCACGTTAACTGTATTGTAAATATAGACTTGGCGACTCTATTTTTCAAAGCTTAAAACAGTTTTTTACATTTAGAACCTCATAGCCACCATTTTGAAATAATCCTAGATTTTATATCGATGGTACAAACGAGCGCACAGCCCACCTGATGGTAAGTGGTAACTGAGTATGGACACCGAAATCCTAAGATCCCTCATTCAGAACCCATAAGATCTCGAATGCGTTGCCTATTCTGAGGCCAGAAATTCTATGCAAAACGTTATATAAACGTTACATACTTAGTAGAAAAGATACGAAAGTACTTTTGCCAAAGCTTAAAATTGAGACGCTTTTCTCGCTCCATAAATATTTAAGAAATAAAATTCAATTTCAGCTCAGCATTTGTAGATCAGAAGATCACATATGATATCAGCCGAAAATCTGACATAGGCCTATTTCCAAAATTTGCATACTGACCGGTCCTGTGCCGTACGCTACCATCGGAGTCCCTCGACTTTAGTCATCGCTCCATCTTGGTGCAGGCTTACCGACATTACTTACCTATGATTTTGCGGTGCTTGGCCTTCGTTAGAAAACTTTGCCCCTTTGATTGTTATTGTCTGTTGTCACTTAACTCCTATAACCCAAGTAGGTAAAGCTACAATTTCATAACCTAAACACGCTAAGTAAATAGGTCTTTATTCAGACGACCTTGCAGTTTCAAGGTTACAATTTCATTGTGATTTCTGCCGAAAGCGAAACTGACCGTGATTGCGAAAGTTTTCTTATTACGACGCTGATGACAAAATTATTGGTCGCATTCTATTATATACGGCAATTTCGCTGGCATTATGTGCACGATAATCTTTTGCAGGAAATTACATCGCCAGCCAGGGAAGAAAGGGATTTTCGTAGTATGGAATTCATAAACCCCTTACGCCTTTTTATTTCCTTTCACGGAAGCTTGTATATCAAAACAATGGTATCTATAGTACCTAGGTATTCTTTGTTTTTGGAACTTGATTTGTTTTGATTAACCTCTTTAACTTCCTCATGGAATATTTAAGTACTAATGTTGTTGTGCACTGTAGGTACATTATACGTGACTTCGTTATAAAACAACGTTATTTCATGATTGTGGGTACAAACTTCAGTTACAACTAGTATCTTAGCTACTTACCATCCTTGAATACAAAAGCAATGTTTCCGTACAGTCGACGTTAGAGATGTGATTACACTTTTGGACCAACCACCACACCAGCCGACCCACTGCTGGGCACAGGCCTCCTCTCATCACGTGAGAGTTTGGGCTATAGTCCCCACGCGGACCCAGTGCTGGTTGGTGAATTCAACACACATCCTTGAATTACTTCGCAGATGCGTGCAGGTTTTCTCGCGATAAAAGCTCCGTGGTAAATTTAAATTTAATTTCGCACATAAGTAAACTCAGAGGTGCGATGCGAGCCGGATTCGAAACCCCGATCCTCTGCATGCATGCGAGGCGGAGGTCGAACCACTAGGCCAGCACGGCTTTTTAAACCTAAAACGGAATAAGTGGGGTGCATAAGTGTATAATAGTAGATTGTTTATCAAGGGACTAAAACAAGCCATTATGACACGAGATGTTTAGCCACCCGAGCAGAGCGAGGGTGGCTATAGGTCGAGTGTCATTATGGTTGTTTAGTCACGCGTTTTAAACACTCTGCTTTTCACTTCGAATGCGAGGGAAAAAAACGAAGTTCCATAAAAAATTACGATATTTATTATAACAAAGTAGATAACCGGCTACTTCCCGATGACCTAGAATCATGAAATTTGGCCAGAAGCAAGATCTTACAGCACATGTACAGGAATAAATCTGATAACCGTAAATATTATATATTTTGGTGCAAGAAAAGCCAATTTACTAATACAAACTTATCATTTGCGGTTGGCGCAGTAGCCCTGTCTACTTTACCAACCGCAAATAATAAGTTTGTATAGTTAAATTTGCATCATCAAGTTTGTAGGTACGGAACCCTCGGTGCGCGTGACGTTTTGAATGATATTTAGCCAACATATACAAACTTGAAAACTATGAATATATTTTAAAACTAATTGGGTCATGCATTATTAAATGAATTCACTTTAAATAAAACAAGATTCATAGGTATTCGTAATCATTAAATCGTGTTTCACGAAATTAAATCGTTTTTTCACGCCGTATAAATTGTCTAGGTTCACTAAAAATGGGGATAATCCTCCTTTCACAAATCTGTGGTTGGCTGTTTAGGCGGGTTTCCAATGTAAATTAAAAAAAAATTACTTTAGTCCCTAGAGACTAAAAAAGAGCTTTAGTCCCGATGTGCAGAGACTAAAGTAACATTTTAAGAGCATGTGAAGTGAAAACATATTTTGACGTCGACCGTAAGGTACCTATATTCGATTACACGGAACTATGTCGGCTACCACTGGGCAATACGGGAATTACCTGAAATAAATAATTATTCTTATTTATAACGTGATCACGTCACGACTCATTTCGACTAGAGGCATACCTAATCAACCAACGCAAATCTTCGCCCGTAGGTAATCACGGTTTATTTATTTATTGACATATAATTCCACAGCATGACAGTTTGCACCAAAGCACTGTGAAATTCAAATTAAGGACAGCTTTAATAATCTAAATTAAAAAATTAAAACTAAACAGGAAATACATAAAATTACTTACAGCTAGAATAATCTAAATTAAAAATTAAAATTAAACAGGAAATACATTATACACGAACTGAGGACACGGTTGCCATAGATTGGATAGTTACGTGCTAAGAATAGATCCCTCAGGTAGTTACCTAATGAATGTGCTTTCAAATATCGAAGAGAACAAATAGAGAAAGCAATCAAATCGGCCTTCGCAATTACTTCGCAGTAGTTTTGACTGTGCTTTCTGTCAGTGACGAGTGCAGTCACCACAGTCAGTGACGAAAGTAGGTATATCTAAGTATATGTGTAAAAATAAATTGACGTGTTTTAGTCTAAGAGTAAGGCCCAGAACTGCTGGACCGATTTGCTTGATAATTTTTAATTTTATCCCCTGTGATTCAGTGCAGGTTTAAAAAGAGAGTAAAAAAACTAAAGGAACAGCTACAAAAAAGGAAAATAACTTTGGATGGGAACTGTGGTGATACAAAGTTCACCGGGTCAACAATAATATAAATACACTAGCTGACCCCGCGAACTCGTACCTACCGCCTTGGATTTTTTTTGTGTATGAAAAATAGCTTACGTGCTATTCTCAGATCTACTGAACATACACTCCAAATTTCATAAGAATCGGCCGTTTCGGAAGAGTTTGGTTTCAAACACTGTGACACGAGAATTTTATATATTAGATACCTAATATCGATAAAGTACTTAACCGCTCATTGTATCTGTTTTCCAGTGTGTAATATGCGTGAACGCGAAGGCGACGATGCAGACGTCGCCGTGCGGCCACCGCGTGGTGTGCCGGCGCTGCTTCGTGAAAACGATCCAGATGGCCGTCAGCCAACGGCTGCTGCCGCTGCGCTGCGTCATCTGCCGCGCCAAGATCCTGCGCCTGCGGCAGGCCCCGCGGCTCGTTACCAGCAAGAGCTGGCAGGTAAGCCGCTACTGGTATCTGGTGACATGAGTATCCGACGTCCAAACGGATGATATCCAAATGATGAGTCAAAGATATGAATTCCTCACGACTTTGGACCCCTAACCCATCAGTTTTCCAGTTTTCAAGATAAAAACTTTCGTCAGCTTCATTCACTTCATGAGACTCTGCCATACATTATAAGGAGCTGCGCTTCACATATTGCCCGCGCATAACATACCCACCTGTCGCTTATGTTATGAATAACTAAGTTTTGGTAGACTTAAGTGTTGCTACAGGAATAATGTTAATGCTTTTTGATGAAGGTGTCGAGCGGCAGCGGCAAGTCGTGGGGCGTGCCCGGCTCAGTGTCAAGTTACTCCGTGGGCGCGCGCTCCGTGCCTGCCTCCGCCTCGCTCTACTCCGTCACCAGCGGCGAGTCTTCCCTCTCCGGTCAGTACTACTGTACCCCAGGTCACTGGGTGTCGAGCGGCAAGTCGTGGGGCGTGCCCGGCTCAGTGTAGAGTTACTCCGTGGGCGCGCGCTCCGTGCGTTCCTCCGCCTCGCTCTGCTCCGTCACCAGCGGCGAGTCTTCCCTCTCCGGTCACCTGGCACCAGCCACTTTGAGTTGTCGCGTATCAGCAACATCTCACATGGGTCTGTAATGTTCAACTGCCTGTGTAGTCACGCTTCCTTCGCTAGAGGTCAAAGCTATTCCCTCTCTCTCAGATAGTCACATGACCATCACCTACGCTGATTGGGGTCGATATGTGTACCTACTGTATGCAGTACAGTCGAATCGATTCATATATTATGTGTGCACTTTTACCTTATTATTACAACGCAGTGCAAGTGTGTACATATTGGTGAACTCAATTGTAGGTACTTACCTCTTGATATTGTCTCGGAATCGCCACTGCCGCCACGTCTATTCCAGACCACTAATAGTCACGTCTCTTCAACCAATCGCCGGTCATTCCAGGAGTGTCGTCCGTGTCGTCC
>OZ020287.1:4074093-4137659 GCA_963971205.1 Aethes cnicana | reverse complement strand
TGTCATATCATTAACACTAGGCTAGGGACGAGTGAAAATGACAATTTCGCACGTGTATCAAACGACATTTTTTAATACATTTGCGAAAAAAAACGATAAAGAAATAAACGAACAGGATGAAACTCAAAAAACTTTACGCAGTAGTTCACTGATTTAAACGTGCAGTAGTTCGTAAAAAACAACTTTAGGGACGCTCACATAGATGTCAAAAAACAAAACACGCTCGTTCGGAAATGACAAACTTTTGGCACGTTAAACAACGAAATATTTACTTTTTGAGCACCTGTATTAAAAGAATCATTTTGAGGAATTTGTTGGGGTAAATTCACTTAGCTTATTCTAAGTATGCCTTTCCCAGTTACTTAAGTAACTCCCAAAATTCACATTTATGACCAAATGAAACTTACTAGAAAGTAATTATTTGAAAAAATGTAGCTTGATTGGCTCTATTACTATTACCTAATTACTAACATTGCAAGGTTGAAAGTTGGTGTTGACGAAATCCAATCTTGGAAGCTTATTTGTTACTCTTTCATGCATTAGTACTGAACAAGTTGTGGTAATATTTGGTATTAAATACTTTAGAATACCTAATTCATACATAGGCTTCTTTTTAACTTATTTGCATTGCTAGTAGTGTGCTAAGAGTTATAAAAGTGCAAGCGTTCTAATAAAAAAAAAACAAAAAAAATGTTCTTAGATCCAAATTGTAGAAGAATCTCAGATGTAGGCCCTATTAAACAGAAATTTTATATGATACAATAATTGGATCATAAAATGGACGCAGTTCTGCAAACCAGATCCAACCCACAGCATGACAGTTTTGAGAAAAAGCCGTTTTTGTTAAAAATGTGTGTACAAAATTTTCTATAAATATTTTTAATAAAGTTTGAATGCACAATTATAGAAGATGGCTAGCTTCATTAATTGTTATGTTAATCTGTTGCAAAAAGCATTTATTACCTGATTTAGAACCAATAAATGGGGATGGATCTTTGTTTATTTAATAAAAAAATTAGGGAAAATTATATTTACACGGTTTTTTTAAATGAATTTTAATCAAAAAGGGCACAAATACTAAGGCAAACTTGTAGCGTGAAAAGATTTTAGCAAAAACAAAATATTTTATACAAAATTTTCAACAGAGACGAAAACTGCAATACTTTAGTCATAAAGAGAATTCGAACAAAACGTATTGTAGCAGTCAAGACATGTGCATCCATCGGCGGCCGCGCGCAACTAAGCCGCGCTCTGAAATCGCGCCCATATTTACGTCGGCACGAGATGGAGTACAACCGTCCTGCTCACACCACGCGATGCAAAACTTGCGGGTAGATCGAAACCGACCGATCGAAACAATGATTGACCGAGCGACGAAATGGCCTGAGGCTTTCCCGGTCGAAGAAATAACCGCCGAGACGATCGCAAAAACAATTTACGAAGGTTGGATAACCCGTTACGGCTGTCCCACAACATTGACGAGCGACCAGGGCCGCCAGTTTGAATCCGCGGTTTTCTCAAACCTCATGAAGCGTATGGGAATCGAAAAAAACCGAACAACTGCATATCACCCCCAGGCGAACGGAATGATCGAACGATGGCATCGATCGCTCAAGACAGCATTAACAGCCCGTCTGCACAACAATACCAGTTGGACCCGCGAGTTGCCTACCGTACTATTAGGGTTACGCGCTGCAATAAAAGAAGACTCGCAAACGTCACCAGCGCAAGCCCTGTACGGATGCACGCTGCGATTGCCGGGCGAAATGCATGGAGAAAAAAACCGAAATACGTCCACGAACACTCACTTCGAAGACACAATAACCGAAGCAATGAGAAAAATACAAGCCGCCGAACGCCCAGCAAACAAGCGAGTTACATTCGTACACGACAAGCTACGAAACTGCTCGCATGTATATGTACGTACCGACGCACATCGCAAGCCGCTAACGCCTACCTATGATGGCCCTTTCGAAGTCATACAGCGAAATAACAAAGTCTACAAAATTAAAACAAGACAGCGAATCTTGAATATATCGATAGATCGATTGAAGCCGGCATTCATGGTGAACAATGAAGAACATACGGAAAAGCAAGAAAAACATTACACGACGCGTTCAGGTCGAACATCAAGGCCACCTATACGCTTCGCTGGAGGGGAGCTATGTAGCAGTCAAGACATGTGCATCCATCGGCGGCCGCGCGCAACTAAGCCGCGCTCTGAAATCGCGCCCATATTTACGTCGGCACGAGATGGAGTACAACCGTCCTGCTCACACCACGCGATGCAAAACTTGCGGGTAGATCGAAACCGACGAGATTTCGACTACCCGCCATTGCCTTTTTGGAATATTCAAAATTGTATATAAAGTAGGGCCGTACGAAATAAAAGCATACCGATTGAGACGTCTTTGCCTGTAACACCTTCCACTACAGTATGAATTAATCTGTAACTTTTTATATATAATTTCCAGTTTTCGTGTTAGTAAATGTCTTCTACTTCAAAGTCAGGTTGTCCTGAAAACCCTTCCAGGTCATCATCCTTCAACCGTTGGTCTGGAATAAGTTCAGTGTAAAAAAGGTGGTATTCCTGTGGAATCAGGTGAAGGAGAGTTTTCAAGTCCTTTAACTTGGCTTCAAGAATAGAATTCCCACAGGTCAAAGTACCTCTACTTCTTTTTTGTGAGAATAGCCCCTAAGTGAACGTTTTTTTTAAATATATTCGTCCACCAACTCTTCGTCAAGGTTGCTCGCCTGTAAATTTTGAACATATCCTGTATTTTAACTATATCCCTAATCTGCAGCCGTGGCAGCTTATTCCCGTCTATAGTTTTCTTCCTAGTTGTTCTCTAATTGTATTGAAAATAAAAAGTAGGTATGAAAACGTGCAAGAAGACTTCAGTTTAAGATGAATGTTCACCGTTTTAGCAAAAACTACTTTATATCATCAATAAAATTAGAGAAAGTATAACTAACAGGGAGAAACTACTTATAGACGAGAATAAGGCTGCCGATTAAGGAAATAGAGATAAAATAACCGGATAGGTATCCTTCCAAATCTAAAATCCAAATTTTGAACATAGGTAGGTACCTATGTTCAAAACTTACATGACGACCAACCTCGACGAAAAGTTTGTGGTCGTAGATATATTTAAAAAAGTTCGTTTGGGGGCTACTCTCACAAATGAAATAATGGAAGTACTTTGGCCTATGAGAAAACCTATTCCCGAGGTCTAGTTAAAAGACTTAAAAGCTCTTTCACCTGATTCCACAGGCATACCACCTTTTTTTACACTAAACTTATTCCAGAAGAACGCTTGGAGGATGATGACCTGGAAGGATTTGCAGGACAACTAGACCTTGAAGTAGAAGACATTTTCAACAATGAAAAATCTAGATAATAATTTACAGAAAAAACCTATATATTAGGTTTTTTCGGATTCCTTTTTTGGTCTGATTTTTGTACAAAATAAGTAAATACTTTATTTTTGCTGGATTTTTTTCATTCCACATTTTTTGCTATTGTTGCCTTTGTATTCTTGCTATTTTTCTCCAAAAAAAAACCGTTGAAATGTTTTTTTCCCTTATTTGTATTAAGAGTATTAAGACCCTGTAAATCAACAAGGATTCAACCCACATTCAACATTCTTACTTTTTATTGAAAAGATCAATCCCCTTTTATTTACCGTAAATGTAATTAATACTTTTCGCGAAAGAATATCATAAATCCACAACTCTGTTATGTCATAATCCACAACTCTATTTAGTGAAAAAGATTACGTAAAAATACTTCCATGTGTTAAAATATTTTCAATATGGAACCAAGTCACATGAACCCTCATAAAATTGAAAAATTTAGGCTATTTTTAATATGCAAACAAGATTCAAGATACATGGTTTCATATAACTGTGAAATCTTTATTTTGCAAACGGGATCCAACCGCGCTTGGTCTTTTATAGAGTTATAAAATTATACGTCTATCAGGTACCATGTGAAATGAATCTTGTTTACAAAATATGGATTTGCTGTTTTGTGGAATGGTAACTTTGTCAACATATTGTTTTGATAGGTTAAAATGGTCAGATCATTTTGATTTTTATAGGGAAGGTGTAAGGTGCATTTTAAAACCTATCTGCATATTTAACTCAATTTTGACAGGTGTGTGGGTTGGATCTGGTTTGCAGAACTGCGTCCAAATGCTCTTTTTTGTATGGAGAATAACTTGCTGTTTAAAATTAAAACTAGACAAATATTTCCTTAACTCGGAAGTTATGAACAATGCTCACCTTGAATCGTCTCATTCATGCATATCCAGAACTCGATCTGCAAAGAAATTTAATAGATAGGCATCAATCGATAAATTAACATCCCCTACATTCAAACGTCTTTTGAACCTGCACGCATTATTTCAGCGTAATTCGATATGGTGGTAATCTTAAACCATCCCAATTACAATACAATGCCGATGGGCGGTTTATTGATCAATGCGATCCCGTCGACGTTTTATGGAATAAGTAGAAAAGGTTCGTAATAATATGAGAGAGGGCGTATCACCTTACTACACATGGATGGTGGTAAAAAGGCTGGTGGTTCATAATGTAAACAGCCTTGATTCTAAGAGTGCCGAAAAGGTTTTTTGGTCACCAAATCAATATTCAAAATAAGAATGTAAAATAATAGAAATACAGCATTACAACATTTCCGATGCTAATGAAAGTAATGAATTAAAAAAAACCTATAAGTTAACATGTTTAGTTTCGATAGCCGATATATCGTGGGTAAATTACACGTAAATTTCCGTTAAATGTTTTTTTTTTTTGTCTATGGTTTTATGATATATTCTATCCAGTTACCAATGTAATCTAAACTTACTAGTTGAGGAGTGCAGAACCTGTAGATGTTTAATATCCTTTCCTCCCTCATGGAAGAGTCCACGCGCGACATCTGAAACCAAAAATATATTGATTGATCAACCAAACTACTGTAGCACATTCAATAGTATAAAAAATATGTTCTGTTTGTTTATTTACGAAAACATCAAGTTGTTTAACGCATTCACTGTCACTTCTGTTTTACGAACTTTCGCCAGATGACACATCTGTCATTAAGCGAACATTGCAACGCACATGTGCGTTCAAGGCACTGCGGGAAAGTCAGCAAAACGCATATATGCGTCGGTGGCAGTGAATGCGTAAAGTTGTACTTAATCATAACATTTTAGTGTAACGAGTAAGTAGGTAAAACTGTAAGTCTTGTCCTATTGAGAAATTGACAACATTAAACATTAGATAACTCATGTTTTGCCTGTATCAGTGAAGTTGGTGTCAATGCACCAATAAAACAAATAGGCTACACTGGTAACCACGAGATATTTCGTATGAGTCGTAAAGTTTTATTAGTACAGACAGACTCGTGATATCAAACGAATCCCGCGGGCAAAGACGCTTACGCAATCAACTAGGAATGATTTTTAATTGCTCAAATAAATAAAAATCAGTCAAATGCGGAATCGCATATGTAGGGTTCCGTACAACTGAGCGTCTCTATGTGATCCCTATTCACAGTTGGTGAAAAAAAAAACAATTTAATCGCAACACTAAGTACCTTATGACCCTATCAGGCAGGGTCGAAGCCGAACAAGATTTTATTGGAAGATAGGAGAAAATTCACATATCGGAATTGGGAATCATCGTCTGTATATAATTTATTAATTCATCATAACTTTTTTTTAAATCTAAACATGAAAAAAAAACATTGGCAACATGGAACTATTTAGTCATATCATGGACCTGAATGAATATACAAAAAATATTCGAAATTTGAATTAAACATTTGTTCTATTCATTCTAACTAGATACCTAACTTCGCCAGCATAGTACTCGTAAGTGCTGTGGTGGTGTATTCGATGAGAGACGTGGAAACTCATTCAGGTGACTGTGGATTCAAATCCCAAACCCTCCACACTTTTTTTTCTTGTTTTTTATACTTATTGAGTTTTTTTCAGTTTTTCTATTTTTTTTATTGTTTTAGAGTCAGGAAATCACTTTTTTATATTTTTAAAATTTTATTGTATTAATGTACGTAAAGAGCGACGTCCGAAAAAATACGTAACTCTCCCGTGTGAAAATCCGCATTGGGAATAAACTTATTGACTGTTTCAGTATTTATTGTCATGGCTTTAGTAATGCGTATTTTGTGAAAATTTCAGGTGTGTAACAATAATGGTTCATTAGATAGAGCGCTTGTAATGAGACGAAGAAAAAAACAGTTACTTGTATGAAGACCCCAATTTATATAGATATATTTTAACTTTTTAGTATTTGTTGTGATAGCGGCCACAGAAACACGCATACTGTGAAAATTTCAAATCTCTACCTATTTCCGTTGAAGAGATAGAGCCCTGTGACAGACAGACGGACGGACGGACGGACGGACGGACGGACATCGGAGGCATATTAATAGGGTTCCGTTTTTCACCCTTTGGGTACGGAACCCTAAACACTATGTGTTAAAGGGGTGCGCTTTGTGTGGCCGCCTCCTAGTGTGCGCGGTGGGCTGACGCGTCATGCAACTGCAGCAAATGCGGAGTCATGGGGTGTCAGCCCACGGCGACGGCGCAACCCGGGCAACGTGCTCGACGGACGGAGACGCGACATCTCTCATTAGGATGAAGCGGAACCGTCCGAAGGGTACGGCCAAGAGTCACACTCTTCCCCTCCCCCTCCTATCCCTACCCCACCCCGCTCGCTCCGTCGGGAGGTCGGCAAGCCCCGCCCCTCATAAGGGCGGGGGGAGCGGGCCCTCCGACGGGGCAGGCAAAGACCCATCCTTAATCCCTCCCTATCCACACCCACACCCATCCTACCCAACCCTATCCCATCCCGAAGAGGCCGGCAGCCCCGGCAAGGAGCAAAGGAATGAGTGCGGACAAAAAGATACTACCCCAGGGGGGTACCTTAACAGGAGAATCCCCCCCTGAGTCCCGTGAGGACTCAGGCTGCCCTTCGTATTCTGGGGGGGGCAAATTCGCACTCAACCAACCCTCAACAACAACGACCACGGCAATGTCAACGGACGAAAAGGAAAAGATCAGAGGTGAGGACCTTTCAGAGGATGCCTTGGCTGATGATCTAGAAAGGAGTCTATCCCTCGACGAAGTAGAGGCTGACATAGATTATCTACTTTCAGAATCAAGCAGCGCTCAGTCCGCACCTGAAGCTTCTGGCTCAAACCCCAAGGGGGCAGAGATCGAGAGGCCGACGGAGTGGATGAGCAACGCACAATGGAGGAAATATAAGAAGAAGTGGAAGAAACAGAGGATGCAAGAGGCCAATCCCGATCCAAATCTAGCAGCGACCAACCTCGCTGCGGGACGCGGACAGGGAGAGGCCTCTGCACGCCCACAGAAGTTGAAGAGGCAGTCGACGGACCCGGAAGAGCGTCGCCCAGCGAAGCGTCAGAACACGGGCGGTGGCGGTCCAAGGGAATCTGCCAGGGAGCAGAGTGACTTGGCCGTCATCATCCGACGTGGTGATTGCGCTCCGCTGGACGACGCCGCCGCGGCCTACATAAGGACACGTCTAACAGAACACATGACGACGGCCTTGGGAACCTTGAGGACCAAGGAGGGGTTCCGGGCGATGGCCTTTGCAACCTCGGGGTTGGTGGCAGAAGGATTCTTCCTTGTGACACCAATGACCGAGGAGGCAAGGATATGGCTACTGGAGCTCAACCTTGGGGACTACGAGGGAACCAAGCTCGAAGTCAGGAAGCTCGCGCAAAGTAGGGTCACGGTCTGGTTACCCGGCGTAGAAAACAGGTGGGAGGACCCGTGGCCCTACATTGTAAAGCAGAATTGCTACCGGGAGGAGCTACGCCTCGACGAGTGGACGCTCATGCACAAGGACATCCTCCCTGCGGGGACACGCCTCGTGCTTGCAGCGCCAGAAGAGGTAGTAGCTCAACCCGTGTGGCTCAACTATCAGTTCACACAAGCGCTGGCAAAGCGTCTTCACACACCGAAGGATGCCGCGCCTAACAAGACACTGCTCCCAACACCCACACAGCAGCAGACGGAAACGGCTAGACCGGGAACGTCAAAGGAGACACCCAAACCGTCGAAGGTGGACTCGGCAAAACCGGGTACATCAACGACGGTCACAAACACGCACACCGCACACACTGGGAGGCTGGCACAAACTGAGCCAAGCGGTCTGGATATGGGCCGTCGGGAGGGTAACAAGGCAACCCCCCGCACGGAGCACAGGTCCCACCGCACTGGCGAGGGGAGGGCCGCCTCCACCACACGCACACAGACACGCACAACAACACATGAGGGGAGGGCGGCCTCCACCTCACGCACACACCCCCATACAACAACACACCCCCGTTCGAGCCGGCCAGGGCAGGTGGAGACTAAACCCCCTGCCGGCCCAGAGTCGAGACAAGGACGGGAATAATCCACACACACACACACACACATATCACATCAACCACACCAACAACACCTATACACAAAACAAAAACACACCACACTCATGAACAAAAAACAAACAAAAAAAATAAAGATACTTCAATTGAACCTTCACCACTGCCGTGAAGCCATGGTGGAACTCTGCCGCTATGTGGTGGATGAAGGCATAGACATCGCACTATTACAAGAGCCGTACGTCTCAAATGGACGTGTGGCCGGCTTGAGCTCTCTGGGAGGCGAGCTCATATATCAATATGATGGTGAGTCGAATCCCAGAGTATGCATCTATGCCAGTAAGAGGGTGCGAGGACTAGGTTTAATAGCAACTGACTGTTACAGGGATCTTGCAAATATCGAGATCACACTGAAAAACGCAGATAAGAAAACTAAGGTGGCCATCGCATCGGCGTACATACCGAGCGAAACAGACTTCGAGCCACCGACAAGAGAGCTAGAAGAAATGATAGGAAGATATAGAGGTAAGGACATTGAAATTGTTGTAGGATGCGACGCCAACGCACACCACGTGGTTTGGGGAAGCACGGACTGCAACAAGAAAGGGGATCTCCTTTTAGAATTCATAGTCAGCTCGGAGATGGAAACGCTCAACCATGGAAGTGTACCCACCTTCATAAACCGGATAAGACAAGAAGTACTAGATATCACGTTTACAACGAACGGAATTAGCAAACTCATAAATGACTGGAGAGTTGATGAAGCGGACTCATTCTCGGACCACCGCAGGATCACGTTCAGCATAGAAGGGGAATTAGAGAAGATTCTTGTAAGAAACAAAAAGAAAACAGACTGGGTGACATTTGAAGAAGAAATCAGAAAATGGAAGCCAGGTCAGGAAAAGGAATATAGAACACCTAGCAAAATAGAAGAAGAGGCAACAAGGTTAGGCCTCGCACTGAAGAAGGCCTACCACAAAGCATGTCCACTAAAAGAGCTGAGACCTGGGAAGGGACATCCATGGTGGAACAAGACACTAGAGAAGGACAGGAAAAGAACCCGAAGAGCACTCAGAGCAGCCCTCAAAGGGGGTAGCGAAGAGAGCTGGGCGAGCTACAGGGAGCTAAGGAACAAATATAGTAGCGATTGCCGCAAAGGAGACAGGGACAGCTGGAGAACGTTCTGCGAAAATACATGCAAATACTCAGACGCAGCCAGACTAGTAAAGACGCTCTCCGGAGACAAAACCTGCACACTGGGCAGCATCAGAAAAGGAACGGAACTCATAACAGAACCGAAAGAAATACTGAAAGAAATGCTGAGCATACACTTTCCGGAATGCGAAGCATACGAAGGAAATGATATAACGATACAACAGGAGAACCAAAATGATGAAGAAACTGTTAAATACGAAATATCAGAAGATCAGATCAAGTGGAGCATCAAATCTTTCCTGCCGTACAAGGCTGCAGGGCCAGATGAGATATTCCCAAAGATCTTACAAATAGCATTAAAGTACATCATAGCAGACCTCCAGAAACTGTATAGTGGTAGCATAACCATCAACTACATACCAAAGTGCTGGAGGGAAGTCAGGGCGGTGTTCATACCCAAACCGGGCAAGAAAACCTACCAGGAAGCAAAATCCTTCAGGTGCATAAGCCTATCGTCCTTCATACTGAAGACGCTAGAAAAGATATTAGACAAAGAGATCAGAAGCAAAATAGAAGTCAGCGATCACCCTCTGCACCCCAACCAACACGCCTACACTGAAGGCAAATCAACGGAAACAGCCTTACACAACATCATAACAAGGGCACAGAGGGCAATCAATGAGAAAGAATACGCACTGGGATGTTTCTTCGACGTGGAAGGAGCCTTCGATAGAGCGTCACCAGAGGCAATAGAGAGAACCATAAACAGGGAAGGCATACATAAAGGAATATCAGGGTGGATAAAACAGATGCTCAGACATCGACTGATAACAGCACAACTAGGCACAGAAAGTCACACGATAGTGGCAAAAAGGGGCTTTCCACAAGGAGGCTGTCTGTCACCACTACTATGGTGTCTACTAATAGACGAATTAATACAGAAGATAAACAACATGAGGATATACACGCAAGTATACTCCGACGACGGGGTACTGCTCGTGGTAGGAAAAGTGCTAAGCGTGGTAAGAGACATAATGAACACAGGCATCATAACAACACTCCAATGGTGCAGAAGCAAAGGGTTAAACCTTAACCCAAACAAGACGAAGCTAACACTGTTCACGAGGAAGAGGCAATGCGCAATCTCACCAATTCAGATCGACGGCGTTGACCTAGAATTAGTAAAGGAAATCAAGTACCTGGGAGTGACAATCGATAAAACTCTCACATTCAGAAAACACATCGTGGACACATGTGCAAAAGCGAAAATGTCCATGATGCAATGTAGAAGAGCCATCGGAAGAACCTGGGGGATGAGCCCAGAGGTAGTCCTATGGATATACAAAGCAATTATAGTACCTAGAGTCACCCATGGAGCAATTGTATGGTGGCACAAAACAGCCACAAAAACAAACAAGAACGAACTAAACAAAGTTCAGAGACTAGCAGCATTAATGATAACGGGAGCGATGAGAACAACGCCCACAGCATCCTTGGAAATGATACTGGGCCTCCTCCCGCTGGACCTAATGGTTAAAAGGCGTGCCACAGAACAATGGTTTAAGCTCAAAAGCGAAGACCTATGGATAGGCAAATACACAGACAAGGGCCACACGGAAATAGACAATGAATACAAAGATGAACTGTCGATGATCCTGTCAAACAACGACCTCACAAGGAGGCGCAGGACGTTCGATAAGAAATACAGAGTACACATAGGATCCAGAACAGATTGGGAAGCCACTGACAGCAAATCGGCAACAGTGTGCTACACCGACGGCTCGAGGAAGGAATCCACCAAACTATCTGGGGCGGGTATATACGTCAGACAGAGAAATGGGACGGAACTGAAAAGAACCATCAATCTGGGAAGATTTGCCAGCATTTTCCAAGCAGAGACCCAAGCAATATTGGAATGCGCGGAAATGCTTCAAGAGGCGGATACCCAGAACGACACGATAGCAATATACAGTGACAGCCAGGCTGCACTTAAAGCACTCAACAAAGAAGAATCATGCTCTAAACTGGTTATTGAGTGTAAGAAAGCACTTAACCGGCTGGCAGAGGAAGGGGACAAAGAACTGATAGTCGCATGGGTGCCTGGACATGAGGGCAATACCGGGAACGAAACGGCTGACGAATTGGCCAGAAAAGGAGCCGATGAAACTTTTGTGGGGCCAGAACCGAGACTGCCCATAGCCCACAACATCACAAAAGGAGTAATGCGGCGCAATGCAATACAAGAAGCAAACCGAAGATGGCAAGGTCTAGAGGGTCACAGACAATCAAAGATCTTCATAAAAAACATAGACAGGAAAAGAACGGCACAAGCCATAGGACACAGCAGGAACAATCTAAGACTAGCTATCGGAATAATTACAGGACACTGTACATTGAACAGACACCTAACTATTCTGAAGATAAGAGATGACCCAAGATGCCCAGAATGTGGTGAAGAAGAAACGGGAATACATCTACTAGCGAAATGCCCATCATACGCAATGGCGAGATGGGAAAGAACCGGAAGAGACACGCTAGATGAAGATGACCTACAAGACCTAACGATAGGGAAGATAATAGGATACTGCAAGGCTACAGGAAGGTTCGACGGGGCAACGGCGCTGGGAGCGGATAACCCGTAATCCCAGGGGAGACCGGGGAAATGGGTGAAATGGTTCCGAATGGAGGACCGATCACCCGACTGAAACCAGGCAGTCGTCCCCTCACATAAATAATAATAATAATAATGTGTTAAAGGATTTAGCTAGTTGCTTGATAAGTAATTTGAAATACTAAATTAGCTTCTGGCTGTGACTTCTCTGGTGTGGACTTTTTTATCGTTCCCTCGGGAACTATGATTTTTCAGGGGGCCTATGTCCTTTCCCGGGACCATACCAAAGCGCATCCAAATCAGTCCATTGATTCAAGCGTGAAGAGCTAACAAAGCGACAGACTTACTTTACTTTCACATTTATAACACCCATTATAAATAGTATGGACACGTATGGATATTTAATTGACGTCATTGTGCAAAACCATTTTTTTTTCTTTTCGTGAAACTTTAGTTTCCATATGCGACTCGATTTTATAGTTCGGAGTAAATTTCAGCGCAGAACCGTTATTATCCAGTAATCACGTGTCGCCAGCCTGATACGGGGCTCTTCGTTACTTAATTGACGTCGCCGGCGCCGCATTAACGTCTCCCTTTTAAAATATCGCGTTACAACACTAAGTAAATTGTTTTAGTAAACTTTTAACACACACATAGAACCGTTCAAAGTAACAAACAAAGTTCGAATCTATGAATGTAACTATAATACTTAGAGTAGGTTGATTCAACCGTCCGTTAAAGTTAACATTCACGTTAAATATTTTACTATGGGACAAAATGACGTTTATGTATGGAATGACAGCTCGGCAGCCATATTTAACGACCGGAGTCCGTCAACTATGCATGAATCAACCCAGGCTTAATCATTACATGTTTTAACGTTTTACTTTTTTAACTTCGGGATCCTTCGTCAACGAGGGATTTCACTCTAAACTTCCTCTCGGGTTAACCTTTACCTCCTAAAGGTATGATTTCCGTGATAAAAAGTATCCTATGTTTTTATCCAGGTTCAAAAGTTTCGGTTCAAAGAATACCTAAGTAGATGGTAATACTACTACGCAACAGTATAAAAACTTAGGTGATTGTTGAAGATCGACCCTTGTACCGATTAGAATGTATCTTTCTCATTGTGTTGAACACAGCGGAGTGAACCCTAGTGCAGCCATTATCGCCCAAGGTGTTCGGGGAGCAAGGGTTATCGCTTATCGTGGAGCAGCTCTACGGCTGACAACAAATCGGGATATTTTGTTTCCGATGAATTCTACATTAACATAAGTACGTGTGCAAAATGTAAGGGAACATATTACGTGACACTTAGGGTGGTGGTTCATCAAAATACCACGCTTGATTACAAGAGGGAGGAATGGTCTTCGCATCTTCGTCACGTAGTCAATATCTCCTAGGCAACTTTAGTTCTTATCAGGGTGTTTTTTCAGCAGTTTTCACTTGCTTTTGTAGGTTAAGTACAAGACATGACAAGAAAACATGCAGCCGAATTAAGGACCTCCTCCTTTTGGATTTAAAATCGGTTTAAAATATTTTTTCATAAGTATAAAATCCATAGTAGTTACACTTATTTTTATTTACAAGCCACCGGAAGCCACTGGTACCTATTTAATTGGCAACGTTTTCGCTGTTACTTTAACTACACGGTATTCTTGCAACAGTGGTTTTAAACATATCGTGTTACCTCTATTCTTTACTTGAACATGTTCAGTGAACACCCCGAGAATATTAGAAGTCGGATCAGAATGTGATCGTGAACTCATGCAGTGCACTCTAGCAAGCTCGTTGAGAAGTTAGTGTAAGTGGACGTCATTGCATCCTCCGACTCTACAAGTTACAGCAGAGCCGCGACTAAGTATAGGGCGACACAGCGACTAGCGGCCGCGGGGAGCGTTTTCCTGTGGCCTCATTAAAGTTGGTACCTAATAGGGATGTGGTAGGTAGGTATTTCCCATTCCCCAAATAAGGATAGACAGTCTTCTAATTGGGTATGGGTGAAAAATTACAACGTGTTTGATTTATTTATCTTTAAACAGGAATAACATTCCGTATCATATGAGATGAAAATGTCAAAATTTTCCGTGCCGTAGATTGCACGTAAAGAATATAAATTATTTGGCAGTATAACAGCTCACTAAAGGCGACTGTCTTTAAAAGTGACAAACAGCCGTCATGCCACCAAAACATTTTTATTTTTTACGCGCAATCTACGGCTCGGAAAATTCTGAGATTTTTTCCTTTTGATACGGAATGTTATTCCCGTCCATCATTTCAGCTGAAAGACGTCCACTGTTGGACATACGCCTCCCCCAAGGCTCGCCACTCATGGTTTATCCGAGGTTTATCCGAAAAATAGGTAAGGAAATTCCTATTCCATTCGTTATAGGATCACTTTCGTGAACTCAAATGGACGCCCTGATGCAATACGTGTCATGGGTTATTACCGCCGCTGCTGAGACGCGAGGTGCCGAACGTTGCAATGCAAACGTGCAATGTATTAAGGCAGACTTCCGAGCACTGGTGCAGACGGCAACAGCTCATAGCCGACAGCACCTGCCGCGCGTCACTTGCCGTCGTATTCGTACTTAGAACCACATATCTATCTATCTATAATAATAAAGCTAAAGAGGGTCGAAAGTCTATTCATGGGAAATTTCGAAAAAAGTTGGCTGGGGATACTTAGAATCGGTAACAGAACACATTCCAACAGTTTTTAGAATTTTTGTCTGCTTATCTGTTTGTTGACAGTCTTTCAGCCGTACTTGACCGCGCATCACTTGAAAACTACTGGACCGATTTTGATTAAATTTGGTATGAAGATAGTTGGAGTTCGGAGAAAAGGCTACTTTTTATCCCGGAAAAACGCATAGTTCCCGCGGGAACGAGATAACCGAATTCCACGCGGACGAAGTCGCGGGCTGCTAGTAATAATAATTAATAATATTGCGTTGCAGTAGTGTCGGCACCGAGGACCTTTGCCGTCGCTCATCTGTTGTTCTCGTCTGGCGTCTGCTGCGGTGCTCGGAACCTTTAGAAGAAACGCTCTCCGCTGTCGCTGGTCGCTCGTGGTCGTGCCCGAGCCGTTACAGTTAGTTGAGCATCGAGTTGCGTGCGAACAATGATCATTGTATACAAATAGTGCCATTTAAACAGGCCCAAATCGGCCACACCATCGCCAATCTCGCCTATTGTCTCTGCAATGTGTCGCAAATATTTATCTGTAGGTGCCTATCACTACAATTGGATCTGACATGAGCATTTACATAAATTAATGTTAAGAGCGTCTATAATTCCAGCTCGAATTGAAGTAGGCAACTCATTTATCCTTCAAACTTATACTTACCTATACTTACCGTCGAAACAGAGCGAGATTAAGAAGCATATTTTTATTTATGTTCAAACAAGACAAAACACCTAATTAACACTTGTCGCGTTTACCCTTTACCAGTCACAGGTTAAAACAAAATTACCCCACTTCCGTTTCGGATCAGCTTGGTTCCAAATATCGGAATATCGGATTACAAATGAAGCGACATTCTTTCACGTGATTTTTTGTAGTGACGGAAAGCCGTTCTCGATGTAAGTTATAAATAGGAACTATATTCCACATAAAGGTACAACTTCATTATAGATGTTTAGGGAAGACCGTAGCATATGTTTCATACGTAGGTAAAGGTACTAAGTGCTGAATTTGTCAAAAATTGCCCTATTAGCTATAATTTAAGCCGAGCACACACAATATAACGCATATCGTTTTGTTTAAAACCTCGTTAAAAACAAAAGTTGAATATTTATAATCATTATGTAATCTACAAGTATAGCCTCAGCGTGGTCAATTCATTGCAAAATTAGGTATCTGGCGTATGAATTCTTAAGGCTGCAAGTGTAACTTTTCCTAGGGTAAGCTGCAATATATCATCCTAATGCAAGTTTCCAATACGTACTTATTTCAAATACTTAACCGTTTCTGGGAACTGCTGTCACAATGTGGACAATTCCGATGCGCCGCGAGTAGCTTCGGCCGAACCGCCTCGGTGTATTTTTAATGCATTCGCTGCGGGCATTCGAAAACATCGCTTATTATTCAATCCGCGGCGCCGTTTGTCAATGGCGACAGAATAAAAAGTTTTGTTGAATCATAAGCATAACGATAAAGTGAGCATTAGCATGGAGACAATCGCGGGCGGGGGTTGACATCACCACCACCGCGTCCTGTGCCCGACGTGAATGGCATCCACCGCTTCTTTACGACCGCATTATTCCTAGGTAACGCTTCCTCGAATCGCGACACTTTCTCCCAGCACAAGATTGTTTCAAATCAGCGGCGCATTCAAATTAAATCCCGAAATAATTACTGCATAATCAGAGCAGAGCAAAGGTTTTTGTCTGCGGCGAATTCTATGATATGTAAATGAAGTTCAAGGACCCAAGCCACCTTGACAAATTGAGCCATTACAAGAAACCGCACGACAATGAATCTATTAGGATTCGGAGCGCACCCGTTTGCAACCATTTTGCATGTGCGACGACCGACGTAATAGTAATAGCTCTAATAAAATTTAACGGCCCCTCTGTGCATTCGGTGGGATTCCGAGCACGATTACATTTCTAAGTAGTAGTTCGCACATTGTTTTCGTTGTACACATTGAAATAAATGTTTATCAGCGTTAGTGCAAGCTAAACTAAACGTTATGCTCGAGATTACACCAATACAGTTAATTAACGCTCGGGATAACGGCCGCAACACTCGATAAAGTAGTCAGCTGCCATTTCAGGCTAATTAAAACACAAAGGGGCTTTCAGTTGACAAAAAGACGGTGAGAGCTACGCCGCGGACGCCCTAAATAGAGCAAGTATTAGAACTCGTAATTATTGTCCGACATCGAAGCTTCTCCCGCGAGAGTTAGCAAAAACATACGCGTAAGTATTTACGGTGGTAACATATCCAACCTCTTCTGTCTCCTTATTGTAAAATAAACTGTTTCAGGAGAAATGCGTAGGTACTCGTATTCATGGTCTTTTTTTTCTTGTGAGTACAGCCGGCGAGCGACAGCCCTGCGTAATTCCAGGCGTTCGCTATAGATGCGGTTCGGAAATAGCTCGCTCCGGGCCGCAATCAAAGGACAGAATCAAATCGCTACTCCATCACCGCTTTGATGTTTCTTTGTGAATTTGTCTGAATGCCATTCCACCCTCATTTCAATAGCAAAACACGCTTTATATTCGATTTAGCTGTCTTTGATTGTGTTAACATTGTGCGTTCATCTATCGCGAAAGAATTTATTGGCTCGCCGCCTTTTTGATTTTGTTGGTTTCCCTAACGCTTTTGAAATGAATAACCAAACTCAAAGCGACTAAGATTTGTAACTTGTCGACTTTATCTCGCACTTGTGATATTATGAATCATCCTAAAAAAAAACGCCCGTGGCATCTTAATTTAAGACTGGCGACATTTACGAGTGCCCCAGTGTTCAAACAAGGAGTATAAAGATTGGGCAAAGCGTCGGAGACATCAGCGGTGACAGGAACGTGATTAACGAGCTGTAGACTCCCTCCCCCCGGACCCGCATACCCCTCCACCCCTCTGCGATAACACTTCTCAGAATATAGATAAAACGTGACGATATTT
Source organism: Aethes cnicana (assembly GCA_963971205.1). Taxonomy (NCBI): domain Eukaryota; kingdom Metazoa; phylum Arthropoda; class Insecta; order Lepidoptera; family Tortricidae; genus Aethes; species Aethes cnicana. The sequence goes on along the minus strand of OZ020287.1, from coordinate 4,119,830 downwards.
TGTAAGTGCCTGTTATCCCGTTAATAATATTATTGTTATTATTAGCCTCCTATAATATTCGCGCTAATAAGCATAATGACCTTAACCTTAACACAATATCCATTCATTGTGATAGAAACAAACATCATCAAAAAGAACACAATACTACAAGTACCACTTGCTTGCCCAATGTCCTATTTAAACTTCTATTAAATTTTCAATTACTTATTTCAATTTGAATAAACCACAGTGCTTTTCGGTGAAGGAAAACATCGTGAGGAAACCTGCATGCATCTGCGAATTCATTCAAAGATGTATGTGAAGTTCCCAATCCGCACTGGGCCCGCGTGGGGACTATATCCCAAACCCTCTCGTGATGAGAGGAGGTCTGTGCCCAGCAGTGGGACGCAAATGGGCTGTAGTTGTAGTAGTAGTGTATATCATTTAGACATTATCCATTTCGGTATCACTGATATTGCATCGTCGACAAAAGCGTAGCTCATAGCACACTTTAGTCATGAAACAAACTACTTAAGTACAAAATCGCTCTATTTTATACATCATTGTCCCTTCATCCCGTGCCTAGCCAAGTCTTTTAAAGTTTATAAGCGTCTTGAGAGACTATCTACCTGATTATATGGGAATGGAACAAAATACGGTTCTAATCGCTATACATGAGTAGATACTACATATTCAAGGAATATCGCCATCGGAGGTGTCGCGACATGAAAGGGTTCGAGATGTGTCTATTTTCACCCGCTTTGAACTGTCTGAGCCACACTACACTTGGATGTTTGTTTTCGCGACGCCGAGGAAACTTGAGCCGGGTATTAAAATATTTTCCTGTGTCGAAACATGAAGAGTATGGTTGACGTCAATTATTTAGTTAGTTTTAAAACTGCCGTTCGGAGACCTAAGTTTCTCTTTCATAGGTATTAGGCACCCAAATAACAGAAAAAAAGAAAGGACGCAAACAGCGAAAATATCGATATCTGAAAAGAGTAGAAACAGAGCGGAAAAGTCTGAAGGAAACTGTACCATAGTATCTACTAGTGCTGAAGTAAATTGCTGAATAAATCACCTGCTTTTTTGATTTTTAATAATGCAGCTGAGAAATTTAAAGTGCCCGCCAGCGAGCGATAAATTTATGTAAGACCTACTGCTACTAGATCGAGGCGAATGCTATTAAGTTCTCTTCGTTAGACTAGACAAGCTTGATTTATTGAATAACCTGGGTTCTATAAAATGGAATCATTTATTTGGTTGATGTTGATGGGTTTAAAGTCCCATTAGTGTAATGATGAGCAGGAATAAGTGTACTTTTGAAGAGGATGTGTGTTTATTAAATGTTACTACATATATCCACGAAATTGATAGAATCAGGTGTTACATCCATAAAATCGTTAAATCCATAACGAGCTGCAAATTCGACATCAACTAGCCACACCAATGCTGTCAGTATAACAATAGTGAATATTTTACTAAATCTTCAAACAAAAACAATAAAATAGACAATACAATCTAACAGATAACAAAAGTGACACTCCTTGAGCGGTAAGAATTTTCGGTTTGCTTGCTGCACGTTTGTTTGTTGTCTGTTGGATTGTATATTATTGGTTTTTTTTTGAGGATTTAGTAAAATATTCAATATTGTTATACTGACAGCATTGGTGTGGCTAATAGTCGATATCGAATTTGCAGCGGAAAAGCAAAGTAATTCGTTGTCATCTCGTAGCATCCACATAGTCGTCAGATCAGGCTGAGCCAAGATCAGTTGGATTAATATGGATAAGGAATTTATCCAAGGACAATCGTCAGATCAGGCTGAGCCAAGATCAGTTGGATTTATGTGGATAGGGAATTTGTCCGAGGACAAGCGTAAGCAAGACAGGGAAAATGCCATTAGGATAGGAATACCTACCATTAGGGGATCAGGGAACCTAATTGGTTCTGACGGAAGACCAGCGCTTGGACCAGAAGAGAACCAGCATACATGCTGAGTCAGGACCATTTCGTGGCCATCGGCCGTTTATCTTTGTTTCTTTCATGTTGTTCCTATTTGTGTTTTGTGTGCGTCAGGAATAAATGTTTTTTCTTTCTTACTTTTAAAATTATTTCTACTGAAAGGCAAAATAATACAAATACTGACCCTACAATATTGAGGTCGCTTTTAAACGGTGTACCACAAATGATTATTGTTGAAACTATACCGGCCGTGATGAACTTTGTCATGCTACTCGTAATCTAAACTCGTGGCAGTAAAACCATAGTAGAATAGTAAAGCGCACTGAAGCAAATCTACCCACAATTCATGCAAAATGATGTGCCGTAGAGCTACTACGGCTACGAAAGCCTACAGCTTGCTACGCCCTGACTCTACACGTCTCATAATTGACTAACATTCCCAGTGGAAATCGAATTGAACTGAAATTTCCTGGCACAGCCAAAGTTCGAGTCAAAATGCTGGTAAACCGGCACGTGACTTGCCACAGTTCTAAAATCCTCGGAATTTCGACGTGTTCTATCCCTGTCTTACGAAAGTTGTAGGAGACTCGAGTGAAAAGGACGGGCATTCGATTTTGTAATAGAGTTCTATATTCTTGGATTGGCATGCCGCACACGCCGCCGCGTTGAATCGTCAGCCCGCCGTGATTGTCACGTCGAACAATGTAAATGTCAAACGCACATACAGGCGCGAAATGTGGTGAATTGAATGTTTATTAGAAAACGCGAAGTAAGTTATTTGTTCTAGAATACTTGCGTATGATTGTGCCATGAATGCTATGATAAACCATGGAGAGGATAATTAAGTAGATACCCAACTACTTAATGGCTGTTTAGATTAATCAGATAAAATGTATTCGTCGAATAGTCCAAATTTGAATTTGTTCCGGAATAAATTCGAATTTTGTATGGAGTATCTGAAGAATAAATGTTATCTGACGATTGAAAAATCAGCCCTAAATCCATACTAATATTATAAATGCGAAAGTAACTCTGTCTGTCTGTGACCTCTTCACGCTTCAACCGCTGGACCGATTTGGATGTTTTTTGGTATGGAGATAGTTGAAGTCCCAGGAAAAGACATAGGCTACATTTTATCCCAAAAAAATGCATAGTTCCCGCGGGGATGCTATTAACGAATTCCACGCGGACGAAATCGCGGGCAGAAGCTAGTTACTTTATAATTCAAATATTTTCAATGACCTAGAATTGTGTATTTTTTAATATAATTTTGATAGTCTTAATCTTAATTCGTCAAAAACCCTTTGAAGTCTGATATGAACGCAATGTGTGACCCATTTTTCCCAGCCACTAACTCAAACACCACATGTAGGCGATTGAAATATACGCTTCGCACTCGACTGCGTTGGTGCAGAAATAACCTTATTTTGCAACGCGTAGCTTCGTTTTTCCAACCGCTTAGTTGGGTGAATTACACAGTAACCAGTGCCAGTGGATATGGCATAATTAACTTGACAGTGTACGGCAACTAGCGGATCAAAAGCGCCGTCGTTTCAGCCGCGTTGTTTGACATTATAGTGTAATTATTTTATTTTACGTTGCATTAAGGAAGCTACGAATAAAAGAGCTCGATATTAAAAATACTAGCTTCTGCCCGCGACTTCGCCCGCGTGATATTTTGTTATCGCCTTCCCGCGGGAACTATGCGTTTTTCCGGGATAAAAATTAGCCTATGTCCTGTCTCGGGACCCCAACTATCTCCATGCCAAATTTCATCCAAATCGGTCCAGTGCAGAACGATACTTTTATCCTCCTTTTATCGAACTTGCTAGCTAACATATTATACGTTTTACTACGATCAATAATTGCCACCTAAAATGCAAAAGCATTAGCATATAGGTACATAGATAGAGGTAGTAGTTTCAAGTCTTCAAGAAGACTGAACGCAACGAGCCGCTTCTTCTTAGCCTTAACTCTCGATGAGAATCTGTTATTAAGTATTATTATTATTTTATACCAATGATATAGGCAAACGAGCGAACAGCCCACCTGATGGTAAGTGGTCACTGCGGCCCATGGACACCGAAATCCTATGATCCCCCATTAAGAAACCATAAGATCTCGAATGCGTTGCCTACCCTGAGGCCTAAGATGGAATGCCTCTGTGCCAGAAATTTCACCGGCTGCCTTAACCCCCTACTGTTGTTAAATGTTCATTACAACATACTTGACTGAAATAAGCGCTGTAATAGTGTCATGATACTCATGATTGCAAACAACATGTTTCTCGCAGCCCATCATCGTCAGACGCGCTCCGATCTCCGGCACTTCATAAATTCAGTCTGCCTCCAAGTCTTATTTACATGTAGGCACACTCGTAAGTCTTGCTGCACATAACTCACCGCATTTTCGATTCACGACGTAATACCGCTATCAATCTGACCGAATTGCCTACCTATTTTCATACCGTATTACCCTATTTACATGAATAGCGTAACTTACAGTGGGTGGTTTCAGGAAAACCCTATTGAAAATGGTTAGGACTGTCATCTAGTGTCATTACCCTGCCCACCCCGGCGACATGCGGACGGTGCCATTAAGTCATTATCCTGCCGACTGCCCTGTGATCGCGACGACGATGGAGCCAATTACTCCACGCGACAGTCAATATGCGACAGAACACTACTCTAATAACATATATCCTTAATAACCCCCTCGTACTTTCAAAGGATACATTCTTGATAGGGGTAAAAGGGTTAAATGACGTTGGGACGTTTAATAAGGAGCCACTTTATTTAAATTGGTTTTAGTTGTGCGTACGTCGCACGATGGAAAAGGGCGCCATACCTATCGGTACTTTATTAGGTAATTTGATTGACACGTTGAGTCGTTAGGTTTATTTATCTACAGTCATATCATAAATCCTCTATGATGCGTTCAAAAATCGGTAGTAATGACATCCGTTATGACAGCGAGTTCAGTCAAAGCCAATTTCCTATCCGTGGTCATACCGTAAAATTCATTTTACAAAATCGAATTCGATGTTATAATGACGTCCAATTTCGAACATCTTCGTAGTTCGAACAGCAATGCTCGCCTATATTCTTCAGTCAGACAGAACGAAAGTTTGTTCAAAATTCAAATGACGGCTCTATCATTAAATATCTTTTTGAAAATCGAATGTGAGACACTGACGTATTCGAATTGCTGCCATTGTGGACATATTTTGAAGCATCTTAGAGGATTTATAAAATGAGTGTAGATAAAGTTTTGTATGCATCTGTACATGGTTAGGCCTTAAAACCATTCGTGTTTTAAGAACCTTTATTATGTAGCAGTTACATAAACTACTATAGGGATATAATATAGGAGATCTCATATCCCTATTTACGAACTTCAATGAGGCGCCTGAGTATCGGAATACACGATTGTTAGCAAGGTAAGTACCGACGTAGGCGCGTTACTTATTCAAACTGTGTCCTGCGCGAGGAAGCGGCCGTCACGCGGTGTCCTGCTAATGAGACGGAATTAAATAAGGATGTATTTAGGCAGCGCTCTCCGCTACACGTCCTAATCATTCGCATTATTCACTCGAGGCGCGTTCTCAGAACATACCCCGCGTCACTCTGTGATGTGATTTTTAATCAGAAAATGCCACGACATGAATAAAGAGAGGTTTCATGAATTCCATAAAATATCCAATCCGAATTCCTCGAGCAGGAAGAGCGTGAAACTCATAACTGATTTCGAATACGTCAACAAAGGATCCGTTTGGGTTACATCAAAGGGTTACGTACCCCAAAATAAAATCAAAGAACGAATCCTTTGTATGGTTACTCGAATGGCAAATACGTGAACAAACGTAGAATGAATGACGCGACGATAAAAATATCCGACCGAAAACTTTTTCGGAAGCAATAAATTTCGTTAATTAGTCAATTTAGCTTCGCGGTGAAAAGTTTGATTGGAAATCCTTGTAGGAACGATTAGGGACGGGGCTCGGGAGTGGATTGGTCGGGAAGGAGGGAACGGCTGATCCGTGTTGGATCGTGGCCAGCGAGAGTCGGTCAGCGAGGGAATGAGGGAATGTGACTGATCGATCTCGGTCCGCGTGTAACCGCTGCACGCGTCGCAATGCCATCAACATATCGAGAATGCCGATCAATTGGAGAACATCGCTTGCTAAACTATATGTGCCAAAGTCCCTTAGGTATGAAATGAGCTAAATTAACATATATGTTATCTACCTCTCTATTGAAACCGTTACCTAAATTGTGAATGCCACTTGATTCGATTGGATGTCGACTTGAAGTTTCAGGTACCTATACCAATTTTTTTTCAAGGTTTATGTGTGTTTTAATTCTAAGCTCCGTCTTATGATGTTGGGGGCTTTATGCCCCTAGCCTCCTTCTCCCTGGATCCGCCACTGTGTGATGAAACGAGGGAATAGCTCACCTTTTCGCACACACTCCGACAGGTCCCATTGGCTTTAGCGCAGCATGCCGATATATCTGGAACAAATTCACTTGTCACTAAGTGCACTGCATTTTTTGGAGCAGTAGTAAGCGATTCGGATGTTAGCGTCTATGGATCCTATCTGTGTATTATGAGTAAAAAGTATTCTTTTATGTTTGAATCATTGAAAGTATTTTGACGTGGTATGGAGTAAATAAAGCCGGCGGGAAGGAAACATGTAGACTTCTTTATCCGTAATCACAAAATTACCCTTAATATTTTCGAGATCTAAAGGACATAAATGTTTATACATTATTTTTGTATCTTGTCATGTGTCTATCAAATTACAAGAACGGGGCCTCATTCCGGAGTTTCTGGACGCAAAAGTGATTTCATTGAAAATTTAGGGAACATCAAAACGTCACGGCGCTCTAATTGAACTTTAAATCTAGCAATTTAAAGTTCGGTTTCAACACTTTCAACGCCGTGGCGCGTTGACGGTAGAGATATGGAATTCCCCTCTCCCTATGTACCTAACGTTTCGAACAGAGCCCCGATAGGTAGGTATACTTTACTCCTCTAACGTCTCACATCGAGAGCTATCAGACGAGAATGGCTGTCTTTGAGGTGCCGTTGACAAAGGGTCTATATTACTGTTTAGTTATTTTCTATATTATTTTGTCATGCTTTAAGGTGCCAGGACCAGCTGGGGCGGATAGTAAAACGCGGCGACAGTGGCCGTTTGATCTATTTCGGCTCTTCAACCCTCTAGTGTTTCTACAATCGCCATTAAACGAGCTGTAAAGGCGCAAGAAATTTATCTACCTACTCCATTCTTGGAGTACCTACAAGTATCATTTGTCGTACGAGCGCAACAGGTCTGAACAGATATTTAAAAAAATCGAAGCCCTAAAATATATAAATTAGCTAAATAGCGTGTCTACTAGCATTATTTATATGAGTTAGCCAAGTGTTAAGTGTGGTTGAAACTCTCCACGAATTCTATTTGTAAAATAAATATAGTTACTTAGAAATCGTCAGTTTTCTCTTACGGAGTATACACGGTGGGTCAGAAAATATTGCAAATAATTAACCCACAGTATCGGCTATCGATTCTAAGTATATTGTACAGGTCTTTAATTTTTTTTGAGTTGGTTAAAAAAATAATTGTATATGGGATTGGTTGTGTGAGCGACGCCTGAATCCTATACAAAATATTTTTTTTTTACCAACTCAAAAAAAATTAAAGACCTATACAATATACTTAGAATCGATAGCCGATACTGTGGGTTAATTATTTGCCATATTTTCTGACCCACCATGTATAGCGACTTTCATTAAGTTTCACTGAGAAAAAGGATTAGCCGAACTACCTAGTTGAGTGAAATATAAAAATAAGCAAACTTTCGTAAGAATAAATAAACTTGATAGAAACTTACAAAACTAATTCAGTACTACTAATAAGACTGGTTGGCTACTAATAGGACATAGTTCGCAAGTCACTTGTTTTGTGTAAGCTAGTAATCAAACAATCAAACTTTGGTTATAATTAGGTAAAACATAGTAATCCTTTTTTTTTCAATGTTTACCTACCTTTTTACACGATGGGTTACTAGAATACTTATCTAAATAAATACTTACTTACTATAAAATCGCGGAAACTAAACATAAAAAGGCATAACATCCGTGGCTCAAAACAGCTCCTTGCAGCGTAATTACACTCACTTTCTAATAGATATACTTTACTTGATAACCATGCAGACATAACTAGTGCATAATTTCTGTACGGATTATGGAGAAAGTGGAGGCTGGACCTGTTTAATTGACCCCCTGGAGCCTGATTGAGTCGATCCAAATTATACGACATCGATAGGGACCGGAACGTAATTATTAAGCTCGCAACACGCACATTCTAGTAACTAAGATTTACATTATAAATCTATTAAAGTAATGTCTCTACAAATTACCTAGGTTTACATGGAGGTTACATGAATACAGTAGGTAGGTGCCTATAACGAGCTTTGCCTTGCAAATAAACTACGCAAATTACAAGTATCATTATTTTGCTACGGCCTTTAATACAACTTTCTCTACTACTAGGCAGAATTTATCGCTTGATACAGTAAATGTTAACCCGGGTTATCGCACCGTTAGCACGCTAGATGTCACCGGCAAATGTTTGATCAAATCCCGATTATTCACACGACATTCTCTTTTTATTAAATTCGTTTTCGTGGAACGTCATCCATCAACATCTCGCACGGGAAATGCATGGACGGCCATGGACGGCCAACTAAATTGATTGCGCTTGTTTTTTTTTTTTTCCAGAAATCATTTGATTTATTGTAGTTTACGTGGCATTTGTACTGTATGTGTATCTCCATCCCTATTTATACTCAGGAAATTATTTCTGGGATAGAAACTAATGCTATGTCGCTCCCGGGGGTTTTTAAAACTTTCTCCATACCAATTTCATCTAAATTGGGTCAGCGGTTTGAGGAAAACTTCAACAGAGACAGATAGAGTAATTTCCGCATTTATATATGTACTAGCTTCTCCCCGCAACTTTGTCCGCGTAGAATTCGGTCAGAGCATACAAATTTTTAGCCCATTTTCACGCCCTTGGGCTAGAATTTCCTCAAATCCTTTCTTAATGGATGTTTACGTCGTATATAATAACTATTATTGTGCCAAATTTTATTTCGATCCGTCTAGTAGTTTGAGCTGTGCGTTGAGAGATCAGTCAGTCAGCCACCTTTGAGTTTCATATATTGAGCTGAGTATGGATGACAATAATGAATTAATCTATAGCTGGGGCTATATTCGAAGTCTTTAAATGGGTATCCCTGTTCTTTATAGGATCGCCCACGCGTCGCTTGAACTTTAAGCAGCTAGATTTAAAGTTCAACTTGACGCGAGAGCGATCCTGTAGGGAACAGGGAGATCCCTATTTAAGACTTCCTAATATAGCCCCTGCTCTACCACAGTAGAGTGATAATAGGGCAATGCTAGGTGTAGGTATAGAGAGGTGGTGTAGGTTTAGAGTTCTTAATCAGCTAGACATCCTCTTCGTGTCTTCAAGTTCCACTGCTGATCTCCGTGCCTACAGCATCTACCTAAGCTAACACCAAACCCCCCCCCCCCCCTACAGTATTATAACGCTACGCCATCCAATAAAAACATTCAGTGTGAAATGATTACCTTGTGAATTAGCATAGGCTATTGTGAGGGCAACCACGGCCAACTGGGCCTGCCAGCCGCCGCGCCGCGCCCGGCTCGCAGGCAGACGGAGGCCCATACTCATTCCTTGCCTTCGCGCTGCGCCATCTGCAAGTTATTACAGGGCCTACATTCGAAGTCTTTAAATAGGGATCTCGCTCTTTCCTATAAGATCGCTCACGCGTCGCGTGAACTTTAAGCAGGTAGATTTAAAGTTCAACTTGACGCGTGAGCGATCCTATAGGGCAAAGCGAGATCCCTATTAGAGCCCCAGAATTCGTACACTTAATTAAAGAATGAAGAAGTGACATTGTTTTGAAAGAAAGAGGAAAGAAAAACATTATCTACAACGACATGCATAACAATAAAATAAATGTTTTGTTATGTTTTTGTTTAATATCTAAGTATACATATTAAGCACCAATTAGTTTCTACTAACATTGCGTCTTATAAGATTAAATAAACAGACTAATTAATGGCATTAATACGCGCGTTATGTTGCCCAAGTAGGTAGATAATAGGTATTTATTTACTTTGGTATTTATACTAATTCCAATAAGACCTATAGGGACCGTTAAGGATAAATTATAATAATAGAGTTTACGTTTTAATTAAATTCTTGATTGATGCTGCATAGTTAGCTAGTCAAAAAACACCATTTGCAGTTGCATTTTAAATTAGCAAATATCAGACAAACACCTTATCAGAAAATAACCCTTAAACCAGAACCATTGATTTATTATAAGTAAGGATTCACAATCAGCCGGAGAAAAAACAGCTCGGGCACCCGTTTGGCTTTCGTTATATAGAGGCGTTATTAGCATATTGGAACTTATTTTCTAATGTCAGTTTGTTCCATATATGACATATTATGTTAGGCACTGTTCGTCCATATATTATGTTATTACTTATTATAGGTCAATGACCAGAACCAATATACTTACACCTATTTGAACACTTTCAGTGATAATGTCTCCGTTTTTCCTACAAATTTAAAACTATAACTTGAACTAGGTATATTACAAAACTTTTCGTTGCAGTAGCATTACTCGTAAAGCCTACATCCCGGGACGCCTTGATAAATAAGAAATGCTTGTGCTGTGTTTACAAAATAAAACACTTTGACTTTGACTCGTCGATGTCGCCGTAACACGTGCGCCGCCGGCCACTTCGTGATCCCGACAACTCTATTCGCCAATTTCCCAACTGAATGGAATGTAATTTACTTTTACGGCGCACAAGGCACAATTTACTACGGTTATAAATTCAAAGGAACTAAATAATATTGGTACACACGCAGTTATTTCGATATTAGCCCCGGCTATTGTGAAGCGAGCGTAACGCCGCATAAATGGACTTTAAAGCTTTCCCGCGTTAATTATGCATACATCAGGGTAAAGTGCACCCGTGGAGCGCCACTTTTCACCTTAAAAGGTTGCAATTCCTGCCTTAGAGTTTATAAAGTAATTTACGCCGGTGAAAACGCCGTGCGGGAAACATCTAGTAAGTATTTATTTCCTATAAACAGCGCTCCAGGTTGGGCCCGTTCGCACTTGGCGAAACTTTTCCGACAAATCACAAGGGACGCGGACGGCGGACGAGCTAACTTCGATAAAAATGCTTTAGTGCCAACCCAGCGGACCGAGTTCCACTTCAGCAAAATAAGTCCGCCAAGAGTTTTCCTTTGAGAACTTTGCGGGAAATATTCTCCGCCTTATGATAATTATCAAGAAACACTATATTGCGGTTAAGTTGCGTCACTGAGAAGGGAATAGTTTGCTACAGCCACTTTGTAGTCAAGTGTAATAAGTTTCTACTTTAATTTTCTGTTAGGACATCTTTATCGCGTTTTCTGAAATTTTATATGTTATTACTCAACGATATTTTTCTTAATTAAAAATAGGTTTTACGTAATTTCACGTAACTATATAAATATTTCAATGAACATTTTTTTAGAAAAGTTCCGCACTTTATTGTCATCAAAGAAAATAAGCGTCGCCGTCATAAACAAATTAATTTCTTTCATCTTGACCTAATAAATTAATTCTGTTTAAAGATGAAACGGATGAAAAATATAGGTAGAATCGTTACTGTCGCCTATAGTTCTTAAATCCGCTTTGTGATATAAATGAAGTGTTGATTTAAAAATTGAAATGAACTTAATTTACAGAGAGAGGAAATATTATTCGCGTGTGTGTGGTTATTTATGTATTATGTACAAAAATACGCAATAAGCTAAGTAGTAAGTTACCTTCTTTAAAAAAAATGCCCTGATAAAACATTAGTATAAAAACAATACCTGTAAATGGCAACTTAAAGTAAAGAAAATTCATACATATTAGAAGTACCAATAGATAGAGAAATGTTAATAAAAGACATAAAATATCCACATACTTACGATATCCGAGTTTCCGAGTCCGTAGATATTCTTAATTACTGAATAACTATTTTCAGTTCATCTCGACCCGTCTTCTGAGCTGCCAGCGTTCGTTATCTTAATTACTATTGTGCTCCCGATCCTTCAAATTACATTAACTCACCACTACACTTCTGTTTACAAAAAGTTCAACTTAACTTGAATTTAGATATTTATTGAGAATTTATTTTATCAAACACTACTATAAGCATTATTATTTACTGGTAATATTCTTAATTTTCCATGGAAACTGCCATATTCCACACAAAAACGTACGAACACAAATTCGCGCGCATCCGCCCCGAACTCAAAAACGCCTCTACACACACGACCGATCTCGCGCCAAATTGACGCGTAACTAAATGAACCGGCATAAATTCATTCAACTCCAGAAGTTTCACCCCTCCTTATCCCTCTCATGGTTAAATTCCTATTTCTGTCTCGTTCGCCCGCTTCCGCCTGATGGACTCTATTGAGCTCGTTAGTCATTAATTATTTCTGCATAAGAAAATTAGTTTTAATTTAAACGGTGCCGCAGATGGTCCTGATTGTGAACATGCGCCGTAAACTGCAGAATCTTGTGGGCTTACCTTACCGATGTAGGGACTGGACGCAGTTTACGAGAGTATTTACTTAAGCCTATTTTATAAAGACAACTGGGATTTACTCCGAGGCATATATTATGTATATAATACACGAACGAGGGTGACGATATGCTCGTTGGAATGGAACCAAGCTTCGAAGCTTGGAGCATCGGCGTAGGGTTGCCTGTCTGTCGGTTTTTTATAAGGTGTATGTAACGTGTATAAGGTGAGTGCGCTCAGGAACTTCACGAGCTTATAGGATCTACTTTTTATCATCGGACTACTAGACGACGGGAGGGTTTCCATCCTAATGTGGTTGGGTTCCCCATGAGTCGAACAAAGCGATGCGCTAAAATCTTTTCTTGTTCGCACTGCTAAACTTTGGAATTCCCTCCCTGAGTTTGTGTTTCCCAGTTCCTATAATCTTGGTGTATTCTCGTCTAGAGTGAAAAGGCATCTTCTGGGTAAGCGTGTTCCACCTTAGACCCTATCATTACTTTCCATCAGGTGTGATTAGGGTCAAACGCAAGCCCATTCGTAATTTAAAATAAATAAATATCGATGTTAAAAAAAATCAATAAATATGTTAGATAGGTAAGTAGGTAGGTAAGTAAAGGTGGGTTGATTCAAGCACAGTTGACGGACTCATGGTCGTGAAATATGGCAACCGAACTGTCATCCCATATAGAAACGTCATTTTATCTCAATAGTAAAATATTTAACGAGCGCTGCTTAGTTAACGGACGGTTTGAATCGACCCACCCTTAATAAATATGATATTAAATTTTCAGTTTTTTTTTTAACTTCTTTACCACACCACATTTTAAATTATATTTAGAGCTATACCTAAGCTATGTATCCTATTTATTATTTATTATACTATTAAACGAGAAATATTTGTTTATACATGGTGGGTCAGATCATAATAGCAAATAATTAACCCACAGTATCGGCTATCGATTCTAAGCATATTGTATAGGTGTTTAATTTTTTTGAGTTGGTAAAAAAAATATATGGGATTGGTTGTGAGAGCGACGCCTGAATCCTATACAAAATATTTTTTTTTACCAACTCAAAAAAAATTAAAGACCTATACAATATACCGATACTGTGGGTTCATTATTTGCTAGATATGATCTGACCCACCATGTATATAGTAGCTGAGCTGACCCCGCGGACTTCGTATACCGCCTTAGTTTTTTTTTGCGTATGAAAAATAGCTTATACGTCCTATTCTCAGACCTACTGAACATACACTCCAAATTTCATAAGAATCGGTACGAAGTCCGCGGGGTCAGCTAGTTTAAAAAAAACATAAGCTGTCTCGGATTTTAGACTTTTTAAACGTGAAACGTCTAAACATGAGCAAGGTGAAAACTAAAAGATGTCGAAAACAATAAATAATCTCTTAACCATTGTAACAACATAACTTTATCTCACCTACAAAATACATTTGAATTCTGTTGAAACTTTCAGCAAAACATTGGTACAGGAGAACATACATCAAAGTCGAACTCCGTACCTACGTCTGTTGGGAAGCCGTAACTTGGAAAGTGATATTTATGTTTAGATTTTGAACGACATTGCGCGCGTTAGTTTTATTACTTCTATTTCGTTGTAAGTATTTCAGCCTGATTCGTCCGTACGTCCTCATTACGGGTTACGTTTCGAATGAAGACAAATGCATCTCCCTAATCCTGGTAGACACTGAATCGGACAGTTTGCTTTAATACGAGTATACCTATTTACTTACTAGTTTACCCGCCGGAATTCAGAGACGCGGAGCCGTAACAGAGTGAGTGATTCAGGAATTTCAGGATACACAGGTGATCGGAAACAACCCTACATAGATCAATAAACTATTATCGACTCTGTAGTTAGAGTATTGTCTATACTAATAATAATCTATACTACTAATAATAAGTCTAGAAGAAGTCGCGTCTGAAACTTGAAAATTAAAAGAAACTATCAAGTCGATGGGGACTATACGAGTATAAACGATACTGAACACAAAATAACGATTGTCAGAAAAATTGTCTGTGCGGATTTAACTCGAAAACTCTGCACGAATTGCAACTTGGTATGGGGGTAGATTATAGCACTGGTCAACATATAGGCTACTTTTTATCCCGGAAAAATGCATAGTTCCCGCGGGAATGCTATTAACGAATTCCTCGCACGCGCGGGCAGAAGCTAGTGTAAAATATTATGTTTATGGACAGCTCATGCCTCAATATGGCCTATGGCCAATGGTCCATCTGCTGCAAGTTTCAAGTGTTGCAACCAGATATATATGTCACATTCAGTACTTAATAGCTAAGTATGAAAGGATACCGATGAGAAAATGATTCTGACAGATTGATTTTAAGTCAATATCCAAAATATGAACAATGTCTTCCTTGTTAGTAGAAATGGACTAGCTACCTGCTTACTCAAGTGGTGTGGGACGCGAGTCAAGTGGCGCCTGCGCCCCTATCTGTTTCTGCCGCACGATCCTTGGGGAACGGCTAAATTTTGGTGCAAGATCCGAATAGAAATATGTTGTTTCATTTAATACCTAAGCCGTGGTGGCTTAGTGGTTCGAACTACCGGCTCGCACCTCTTAGTTTAATTATGTGCAAAATTCAATTTGAATTTACCACTGAG
Source organism: Aethes cnicana (assembly GCA_963971205.1). Lineage (NCBI taxonomy): Eukaryota > Metazoa > Arthropoda > Insecta > Lepidoptera > Tortricidae > Aethes > Aethes cnicana. The sequence continues at coordinate 4,104,566 of OZ020287.1, read as the reverse complement.
CTTTTCGGTGAACGAAAACATCGTGAGGAAACCTGCACACATCTGCGAAGTAATTTAAAGATGTGTGTGAAGTCCCCAATCCGCACCGGGCCCGCGTGGGGACTAGCACAAACCCTCTCGGGATGACAGGAGGCCTGCGCCCAGCAGTGGGACGCAAATAGGCTGTAGTAGTAGTAGTATTTAATACCTACGTAGTGCTCTGGAATGGAGCTCGCTGGAAAGAGTAGAAGTACCTACCTATAGAATATAGAGACTAACTTATGTTACCTTCTGAAAAGATACCCGATCAAATTTTTCACAATTTTACGTTCCTATAACCATCTACCTGCCTACCAAAGCATTCATAGCAAGTAGGCATACAAATACATATAACATTCTAACTGAATCTCACAGGCGATGTAGGTAAGCCTGTAAAACCAATATGAAGGATTCGATTGGATTCCCGTGCCGAGTGACATGTAAATTTATTCATGAAACAGAATCCTCGCTGCAGACTGAGCCGCAGCGGTTATGCTGTGAAATAGGTACCGCCTCTAGCTTACGAGGATACATGCAGATTAACTACAGTTATCCATACTAATTAATATTATAAATGCGAAAGTAACTCTGTCTGTCTGTCTGTCTGTCTGTTAGCTCTTCACGCTTCAGAAGCTAGTTTACAATAAAATTGAAGTTTTATACCTCGTGCGGTCTAGGACATTGTATTACTTCTAAACCCTGGCAGAATATAGTTTCATGACTACATCTTTCTCTGCACAAGAGGCAGTAAGTGAGTAATTCAAACCACTACCTAGGCTACCACGGCTAGGCCCGGCCGGTGCCTCGTAGGCCTAGGTGGAAATCGGCCCTGCCTGACCACGGCTATTAAACAAGTGTAGCTAGGTAATCCGAGCAAATACTACTACTACAGCCTATTTGCGTCCCACTGCTGGGCACAGGCCTCCTCTCATCACGAGAGGGTTTGGGCTATAGTTCCCACGCGGGCCCAGTGCGGATTGGGGACTTCACACACATCTTTGAATTACTTCTCAGATGCGTGCAGGTTTCCTCACGATGTTTTCCTTCACCGAAAAGCACAGTGGTTAATTCAAATTGAATTTCGTACATAAGTAAACATAGAGGTGCGAGCCGGAATCGAACCCCCGACCCTCTGCATGAGAGTCGGTAGGTCGAACCACTAGGCCACCACGGCAAATACTATTAAGTACCTATTAGAAAAAAACAATCTTAAAGGAATAACCTAAGTATAAGAAAGGGAAGCAATACGTTTTCCTTATTATAATCAGATTCTTATTTTACAGAGTATATCTACTAATATAAGAAAATCTATTAATTTCTCCTCCAACCTTTAATTTATATCTAAATCATTTATTTGTATAAATTACGTTAAACTTTAAGTAAGTAAGTACTTGAACATTTAAATACTTTCAAATCTCCAGTTGTTCAGCATCCCATCGAGCGAATCACGCGCGACCCTCGTCGTTGGCAGTAAACCTTGTCTACTTATGCCCTTCCGGTCCGGCCGAAAAGGACGGGCTACGGCACTTGCATAAAAATGTTAGTACTATAGTATAAGAAGTAGTTAGGTACTAGTTAGATGCCGCAGTATGAAATGACCATTCGCAGTAATGAAATTAAAAAAAAAGAAAAAGCGCGGAAACGATTTAACTGTGGCTGCAAGGCTTAGGCCTTTGCCTTTGCCTCATGGGATTGTCTGATGGAATAAAAGGATTTAAAAAAAAAAAAAACAAATTAAAAAAATACTTTGTCTCACTGAGTGAAACAAACACGATTTTGCTCACTAATTTCTGACAGCAAAGTCTACTTGTTCGAGCTGCTGAGGTGAAAATATTATTACCGGATAAATTCGAAATTTATCATTGTACTAGTTTCCGAACACACGTTTAGAAAATTGACGCCATTCTGTATTCATATCTTTCTTCTTAATTTTCGACAAATTAATTTAAAGTAATTCTTTTAAAACATAAAATTCAATTAATCATTTGAGTGAAAGGAGTGAAGAAGAAATGTTAGGTATTTCATATTTTTCGTGTTGTAAGTATTCTTTGCAAGTTTATGTGTTCTCGCTACTGAGGTGAAAAATTGTATGTGCTACTCGAGAGCAATTTATTTTACTTCTCGTGCCTTTGAGTCCTTCGCTAAGCTCAAGATTCTAAGAATCACTCACTAAACGCTCGTGATTCAACTATAGAATCTTTCGCTAGCTCAGGACTCAAACATGGCACTCGAAACAAAAAACAATTTTGCTCTCTTGCTGCACAAATAACTATTATTTGAGTTTGATCGGGCATCGTCGCACCCGTTTTGAGAATGTTTAGCTGGTCTTTCTCACCTTTTCTCAGCTCGTCAACTGATGCATACCTCATAAATCACACTGTATACCTAATTATAACAAGCTAGCTAATCAAATATCAAGAGAGGAGAATATAATTCCAAAAGGACATATATTTCTATTCGTTCTGAAAAAAAAAACCACAAGACTTTAAACCTTGTTGGTTGAAAAATGAATGATGAAATATCTCAATGACCTACCGCGAAATTGAAGTGCTAATAAATCTACTGAAATGTAGCAAACAACATTCCTGCCGATCCCTTTAAAAATTCTCTCTGTCCATCGCTTCCCGCCGTAGTAGAGTTATTTTTATGCAAAAATATACTGCAAATAACGTCTCCGCGCGACAGTGACGGATGGCGTTGCCGCCCGAAATGGTGCGAAACTGCCCGGCCTCGCTGCGCTCGATTGCCTATCTCACTTCATAGTTGTTCTTATTTTGAATCTTAATTTGTATTACAGGAACGTTGGAACTGTAAATAAGACTGTCAATCTCTTTACATTACGTTACGGCGCGTACATCGGAAATAGCCAGGGAGCTTCAAATTTTACTACTTCGTCTGTACACCGTCTAGATGTAGCTCATGGAGTTCAAATTTGTATGCAAGCTACCTAGGCAGCGCCATCTATTATCGCATTAAACACTTAGTTCGGGCATATGCTAATTTGTTTTAAAGTTGGCATTCTAAGTTTACATTACTTACTTCTTCTATGAACTGGATAAACCATTGTCTTTAATTATTGGTTGTAATATTTTGGTTTATGGGGCTCTTACAAAGCAAAAACTTTTTGATAACCGGCAATACGCTAGATAGTGGTAGTGGTCGTACTAACAATGTGTACCTTACCTACTTACTCGTACTGTTATGACTCTCGTTTTACTACATACTCTTGAAAACATCTCAAGAGTATGTAATAAAACGTTTACCATCCTATGTAAATTTAAAACGAAGACCATAACCACATAGATTTCATAAAGTACGATCGTTAATATCAATCAAACAATCTTCGTCGTTTGGCAAGACTAACCATTGAACTATTCCCAATTTCTGTTGCAAAATGGGTCGTCGTCGTATCAAACCTCTTGTAATTCACAAATCCGAGTGGAAGCGACTGCAGAGCCAGGCCAATCCCGCCCAGGAGCCTGAGAAACCCAGCTGTAAGGTGGACATTGAAGCGTTGAACGAGAAGTCGCAGCAGTGGAAACGCACCTGGCCGGACACAGTGGAAGGCCACGTCTATAACGTCGCTCTGAAGATGAAGGAAAAGGCCGCGAAAGACTTGGCCGAGATTGAAACGTTCAAAAACAGACCGAAACACGACAATTCAGCTGTAATTGAGCGCGCCAGGCAGGTGATATTCGAGAGAAGCAACTACGGCCAACTACTGACAAGGTATAATCAAATCAAAAATCAAAAAAAAAAAACAGCAAATAGGCCACATCTAGGCACTTTTACACGTCATTTTTAAATGAATTTACCAGCGCTTCCAAGACCCATAGCTTATACCTATGGTAGGTTTTACAGTATTGGAAATAAGATCCAAGAAATAAATAGATAGACACAAAAAGTTTCACCCAAGCGGCGGATTCAGTAGGTTTGAAATTCGAAATTCAATTTGAATTTACCACTGAGCTTTTCGGTGCAGGAAAACATCGTGAGGAAACCTGCACGCATCTGCGAAGTAATTCAAGGATGTGTGCGTGAAGTCTACAATCCGCACTGGGCCCGCGTGGGGACTATAGCCCAAACCCTCTCGTGATGAGGGGAGCCTTGTGCCCAGCAGTAGGGCGCAAATAGGCTGTAAGTAGTAGTCTATCTATCTATCTATAAGTAAGTATAGGTTGGCATTTGCTAGGTATCTACATGAAAACCGAGAAAGAGGATTACGTTGTCAAATTAATTAGTTTTCATGAATAAATAATTAAAGTAAAAAATTATTAAAGTTAAATAATTACATTAATTATTTAATGCAGTGCTGTTGCGGAATCAAAAGCCCTGGAAGAGAGAGAAGTACAGATTAAATTTAAGAAACAAATAAAAGACGAGGCAAAGCGCGTAGAAGAGGCCCAAGCACAAGTTAAAAACATCATGTATGCAGAATTCGAGAAAGGAGATGTTAGTCAGCTTCTTGCAAAACAACGTTTTATAGACAATGCTGAATTCAACAAAGCTATGTGAGTAAGAACTGTAAATTGTTTATTTTAGTTTAAAGAAGAGGTTATGTCCACAAGTGGTTTGTAATAAATAAGAAACTATAAGATGCTGATAATAATCTCTAAGCAATATAAATATTACGCCAATTTATCCAATGAATAAGTTTCTTTATCTAGCTTTAACATTTTAATTTATTTAAAGAGCTAAAATAAAAGCTGAAAACGCTTCCAAAGCTGCTGAAATTGAGAAAATGCACAGAAAAGAAGACATGAAGATGTGGGAAAAAATACGTCAGTTGGAAATATTAGAACAAGTAGGTATAATACTTACTTACCTAAAGATCTCTAATGACAACACATAAGCAAATAAGTAAATAGATACATTCTTCTTTGATAATTCCACATTTATATCTGCAAAATTCTTTCAGAACAGTAAACCTTGTCTCGATAAGGAAGGCGTTATGAAGTACGAAGCCGAAACAAAATTGATCAAAGAACGACGAGCTAGACGTGAAATTCTAGACCAAGATCTAGCCGACATTTGGAAGAAATACTACGAAAGAATACGCTGCAAGGACGAGCAAATGCTTCGACAAGTAAATAACTAATTTAACATAAACAGGGGCCTCAAAGATTCAACATTGCATTAAGGATTCCATAAGGAAAGTGGTAGGAGGTGTCATTAATATCCTTTTTCAGCAGTGGTCTATAAAACAGAAAGTTTAACATCTAAAATAAACATGCAATTGTTTATAATATCATTTTATGCATTTCTAAACATTTATGTGAATTTCGATTCAGATCCATAGAGAAAAACACAATAGTGAACGATTCAAAGACGCCCACGAAATGGTGCGGCGGGCTCAGGAGGAGGAAGAGAAGAAATACAACGATTTCATAGAAACGGGTGTAAATAAATGCAAGAAACGGTAAGCAATTTACATTCGAGAAGGACTGAATAGGAAATGATCAAAATCTATTAACTTCGCTTTTTCGTGGCGCAATGCAGATTCAATAATTCCCTTTGAAGTAGGTAAACGTTGACAAGTCTGTATTTAAATTGTTTTAAACAGATTACAGAAGCGTGAACAAGAGGGAGAACAGCTAAAGGAAAAAAGGCGACAGGTAAAGACTGAGCAGGCGCTCAGCAACAAAGCGGATGGCCATAATCAGAAAGCCGACCGCGCTCACTGCAACAAGTGCGTCTGCGACCGGCAGACCATACTCCGGCGCCCTAAACCCGCGAAGACTTGTGATCTACCAACAAAGATAGGTAAGTATACTGTTGGTCCTATGGCATTGAAGTATCATCATCATCATCAACAACAACAGCCCATAGTAGTCCACTGCTGGACGTAGGCCTCACCCAATGCACGCCAATGAGCTCTGTCCAAGGCGTGCCGCATCCAATCTACACCGGTCACCTTGCGCAAATCGTCACTCCACCTGGCAACAGGGGCCCTACACTTCGCTTGCCTTGGCGTGGTCTCCACTCAAGAACGCGTTTACTCCAATAGACCAATGCCTATCCAATCCATCCATTCAATAATGGATATTTATTATTATTAAGCATTTCTCGTACTTATCTTTGCATGTGGTGTTCACCTGTAAATAATGGTTCTGAATTTACCACTGAGCATTTCGGGGTGAAGGAAAACATCGTGTGGAAACCAGCACGCATCTGCGAAGTAATTCAAAGATGTATGTGAAGTCCCCAATCCGTGCTGGGCCCGCGTGGGGAATACAGCCCAAACCCTGTCGTGATGAGAGGAGGCCTGTGCCCAGCAGTGGGACGCAAATAGGCTATAGTAGTAGTAGTAGTTGTCCATTGGACAACCCATAAAATCAGTTTTCCATGTGCTCTTTTCATGGCTATAATCATGACAAGGCGCGGCAGCGGCAGCGCCGAGCGTTTCAAGAACACATTCATTGCGCGATCGTGACGCTCGCCGCGCACAATGTCAGTTACACGCCCGCCGCTGCCGAAGTCGCGCGAAGTTGTGGCATAGACGTGAGTGACGGCTTTTGTATATTGTATATTTGACATGGCGTTAAAAAGGTTAAAAACAATATAAAATCTGCATGTATGGTAATATAGTAATTACCTCGGTCAGAGCGCAAGCCATCCTTCCTGCGCCCGCGCCCGGCGGCCCGTAACGTGATCCCTCCCGGCTGGTCGGGGGCGGCCGCCGCGCACGCGCAGTTCGCACGCGCCGCAAGAGCCGCGCTCGCCGAATGCCGGTACAAGCTGCCCGTGACTCGAGTCATACAGGTGAGCCGTATACTATCACAGATTACTGACAGTTAGTCCCCGTAATCTGTGATATATGTAACGATACTGACAATACCTCGGTCAGAGCGCAAGCCATTCTACCGGTCACCGCGCACGGCCCCTTGGCTACAAGCTGCCAGTCACACGCACGCGTCATACAGGTGAGCCATACTGTCTCTGTACCGTCGCCATCAGATATATGGAGGCAATCATCATCATCATTTTAGCCGAAAGACGTCCACTGCTAAACATAGGCCTCCCCCAAGGCGCACCACTCAGACGGGCCCTGTGCCACTCGCATCCACTGAAGGAAGAAGGAGAATAAAGGCTCCAAATGAAAATTATATTAAAATCTAAATGAGCACTGTGTAAAGTCATTTCAATTATGTACTTACTCCTATTTTGTTTCAGGAATATCGCGAATTTAATGGAGTAAAGGACCTACCAATTCCAAACTGAAAATTTTTGATATTTTGTTTTATATTTTATAACTTTTATTTTACAGGGCGAAAATAAAATAAAATAAATTGGCAATCATTAAACTACGTTTATTTTATGCTACACTTTTGTTTATATACAATAACCCGATGGTGCTTGATTTCATTCTTGGTAGCATTCGTTCGTCCTTCTATAACCATTTCTTATTTATTTATCTATGTCGTATGTTGAGGTTACAAATGTAAAGTTGACAACACTAGTTTATCCTTATAAAAGAAAATAAATAACTTCAAAATCACAATGTACAGCCGAATTCACATCAGCTCTTAAATAGTGAGTGATAAAGATCCCACATAAGCTTTTCTGAAGTATTTTCTTCTAAAAAATGATTGCAGAAAGGCAAAATAAAAATTTGTTATTTATTACCCTAAAAGAGAACTGTCGATTGGTTGCTATTGTATGATTATTAATTGTATGGATATTGATTACACAGCAACCAAGCGTCAATTGTCAGGAATATGCTTAAAATAAGTCGCGTAAGACACAGTGCAAATTAGTATTTTCTAATCAAAACATACAAAAAATAAGTTTCCAATCTTTGTTTCCAATACGTATAAATTCTTCATAATAGACGACACAAGATATCGCCAATTTCAAATCTCAATAAGTGTGCAGTGGCCAGTATCATGAAAGCGATGTTAACCGTCGCAGACGAAAAAATCAAGTTTATTTTTTATTATTTTATTAGAAAATACTGATCCGCCAGTGCGTCGTGTGTTCAGTACGGTGAAGTCTTCTGCTTGATGACGGCTTGCACGCATTTAGCCATGGTCGGCGAGGCACGGGAAATGGCGTCCGTCATGAAGAAATCTTCCAGGCTCTTCAGTTTCACATCCAACTTGCCGGATACAGGCTTTTGAAGGTTCTGGTGGGAGATAGAGGGAGGTGAAGTTTTGTTTGCATTTTCAACGCACAGATTTGTTTACGAAAATATGTGGAAGCTTATTTACCCGCTGAATGTATTGAACTGGAAATTTACTTGATTTTTTTACACGTCGTAATTAACTCAATGTCTATCTCGACGCTCTTCACAAATAAAGGCTCTTGAGTGATACAGACGAATAAAATCGTCATGATGGGATTACTTTTTCGCTTTATAATACGAACAATTGACACACAGTATGTTAATTTATGTTTAATTCGAATAAATGTAAAAAAATGACAATAAAAATCAAAAGACTGCTGTCATTAACGATTAAGACGAGATGGCCAATAAAAATTTTTTGGTCCCAAATTTAGCTTAATAACTATGGAGTTTATATCTGATCTGTCCATCGAGGGTCCCTTACCTTCGCGAGCGCGCGCGCCTGCGCGAAGTAGTTGTTGGGCTGCACGTCTCCGTAGGCCACGAGCGCGGGGCTCAGCTCGCCCAAGCGGGCGCGCACTTCGTCCAGCGTGTCGTAAGGCAGGGGCGCGCCCACCACTTCCGACAGCGCTCTGTGGAACGGGAAATTAGTTAGTTACTACATGTTGTAAAATTTAACTTTTTTACTACTAGCTTCTGCCCGCGACTTCGCCCGCGTGGAATTCGGTTATAGCGTTCCCGCGGGAATTGATCGTTAAACTATAACAAATTATATACAAAAACCTTCCTGCTGAATCACTTTATCTATTAAAAAAACCGCATCAACATCCGTTGCGTAGTTTTAAAGACAGCGAAGCGACTTTGTTTTATACTATGTAGTGAAGTTTTTGGATATTATCTCATCTGGAAGTGACGATGTGGCCAAGATGTTACACATCCCATTTTATGGCATTGGTAGGCAAACAAACACACAGGCCACCTGATGATAAGCGGTCACTCAAGCCCGTGGGCATCAATTTTTCATTTCATACAATAGTGTCAATGTCACTCTTGACATTTGACGTTTCGGAGACCTCAGTGTTGCCAATTTAGCGTGCAATAAGGTGGTAAATTGACAACATTGCACCTCGCAGGACAGCAAGCGCCTCTAGCGGAGGATTCACTCGCGTTGACCCTAATTTAACCGGGTGTCTTGCCGGAACACAACAGTGCTCGCGTACCTGATGATCTTCCAGTCCTCGCGCGCCTTGCCGGGCGGCGTGACGGCGGGCAGCGTCTGCTGCGCGCGGCCCTCGGCGTTCACGTACGTGGCCTTCTTCTCAGTGTACGCCGCGCCCGGGAGCACGATGTCCGCGATCTCCGCGCCCAAGTCGCCGTGGTGCCCTGGACAAACAAACGAAAAACTGGCAGTGATGTGATGACTTATGAATCTGAGACGTGGGCGCGTGGGCGTCAATGGAGAGAGCTATGCGAGTGGCACAATACCGGTGTGAGTGGCACGCCTTAGGGGAGACCTATGTCCAGCAGTGGATGTCTTTCGGCTGAAATGATGATGATGATAATAGGAACTTAATCCAGGTCCTGAGGTCACTGACCTTGGTAGATGACGACGGCGTCCTTCGGAAGGTCGGCGCGACTGACGACTCCTCCGTCAGCTCCGAGTAGGTACACGACTGAAGGAGAGGCTTGCAAAGCGGCGCCCACACCAGGCTTGTAGCCCAGGTCTAGAGCGGCCACCTGGGAGGCGGTGCGTTGGAGCACGTTCAGCACCTGATGAGGAAGAAGATGGTTAAATCTAAACCTTAGTGGTTTTTAAAATTTCTGTTCCGCATATTGCTACCCAGTGTTGTTCAAAGGATATTTATCGTGATATCAATCAATCAATCCATCAATGTCTGTATCGGTTTTACGAAGATGTTATAACACAAAAGTTCTTTGAATCCTTATGCTTAGCCCTCAAGCATAGAATAATATCGTAATCATAAGATAGAAGTACATTAATCTATGTGCATTTATAACGGTTAATTTTACGATTTCTTGCAAATGATTGTGTATTTTTTTTAATTTTACACGCGTTTAATATCAATCCAGCAAGTTACACAGCGTGTCGTAGGTAGGACAAAATCTTCTGCTTGGCGCCCAGGTCCCCGCCCGGCCCTACCTTCCACTCCTGGTCCTGCAGCCGGTCCTGCAGCGTCAGCGCCAGCTCCTGCGTGTGCGCCGCGCCCTCGGGCCCCTCGAGCTGGTCGGCGCCCAGGTCCCCGCCCGGCCCTACCTTCCACTCCTGGTCCTGCAGCCGGTCCTGCAGCGTCAGCGCCAGCTCCTGCGTGTGCGCCGCGCCCTCGGGCCCCTCGAGCTGGTCGGCGCCCAGGTCCCCGCCCGGCCCTACCTTCCACTCCTGGTCCTGCAGCCGGTCCTGCAGCGTCAGCGCCAGCTCCTGCGTGTGCGCCGCGCCCTCGGGCCCCTCGAGCTGGTCGGCGCCCAGGTCCCCGCCCGGCCCTACCTTCCACTCCTGGTCCTGCAGCCGGTCCTGCAGCGTCAGCGCCAGCTCCTGCGTGTGCGCCGCGCCCTCGGGCCCCTCGAGCTGGTCGGCGCCCAGGTCCCCGCCCGGCCCTACCTTCCACTCCTGGTCCTGCAGCCGGTCCTGCAGCGTCAGCGCCAGCTCCTGCGTGTGCGCCGCGCCCTCGGGCCCCTCGAGCTGGTCGGCGCCCAGGTCCCCGCCCGGCCCTACCTTCCACTCCTGGTCCTGCAGCCGGTCCTGCAGCGTCAGCGCCAGCTCCTGCGTGTGCGCCGCGCCCTCGGGCCCCTCGAGCTGGTCGGCGCCCAGGTCCCCGCCCGGCCCTACCTTCCACTCCTGGTCCTGCAGCCGGTCCTGCAGCGTCAGCGCCAGCTCCTGCGTGTGCGCCGCGCCCTCGGGCCCCTCGAGCTGGTCGGCGCCCAGGTCCCCGCCCGGCCCTACCTTCCACTCCTGGTCCTGCAGCCGGTCCTGCAGCGTCAGCGCCAGCTCCTGCGTGTGCGCCGCGCCCTCGGGCCCCTCGAGCTGGTCGGCGCCCAGGTCCCCGCCCGGCCCTACCTTCCACTCCTGGTCCTGCAGCCGGTCCTGCAGCGTCAGCGCCAGCTCCTGCGTGTGCGCCAGCAGCGCCGCGCCCTCGGGCCCCTCGAGCTGGTCGGCGCCCAGGTCCCCGCCCGGCCCTACCTTCCACTCCTGGTCCTGCAGCGTCAGCGCCAGCTCCTGCGTGTGCGCCGCGCCCTCGGGCCCCTCGAGCTGGTCGGCGCCCAGGTCCCCGCCCGGCCCTACCTTCCACTCCTGGTCCTGCAGCCGGTCCTGCAGCGTCAGCGCCAGCTCCTGCGTGTGCGCCGCGCCCTCGGGCCCCTCGAGCTGGTCGGCGCCCAGGTCCCCGCCCGGCCCTACCTTCCACTCCTGGTCCTGCAGCCGGTCCTGCAGCGTCAGCGCCAGCTCCTGCGTGTGCGCCGCGCCCTCGGGCCCCTCGAGCTGGTCGGCGCCCAGGTCCCCGCCCGGCCCTACCTTCCACTCCTGGTCCTGCAGCCGGTCCTGCAGCGTCAGCGCCAGCTCCTGCGTGTGCGCCGCGCCCTCGGGCCCCTCGAGCTGGTCGGCGCCCAGGTCCCCGCCCGGCCCTACCTTCCACTCCTGGTCCTGCAGCCGGTCCTGCAGCGTCAGCGCCAGCTCCTGCGTGTGCGCCAGCAGCGCCGCGCCCTCGGGCCCCTCGAGCTGGTCGGCGCCCAGGATGACCACGGGCCTCTTAGCGGCCTGCAGACGTTTCAGCACCTCGTGGGAAGACGAGCCTGATGCCAGCTCCTTGACGATGGATGCTGAGTCGCCCACGTGCTGAGAAAAATAAATAAAGGACAGGGCCGTAAAAGCAAGCCAATATTTTTCTTAGCAAAAAGGGGAAAAACTCACATAACCTCGCCTTAATTTCTGTCAGAAACTTGTGACGCTCGCCGAGGCACGCTAGAAGAGGCATTCGGTGCAAACATTTTGTATTAGATCCCGCACGCTGTCAGAAAAACACCGAGGGCCTTCGGGCGAGCGTCAGAATTTCTCTATCAGAAATTTTCTTATAATGTGCGGTCTTTAACGACATGGACATTTATCAAAACAAAATTAATTATACAAAATCGCAAGCAACTTGGTTTTAAATTATAAGAAAAAAAATGACATCTTTCGGATGATGTGATAATGGTAAGAAATATAAAATCAGCCACATCGACGGATGTTATTGTCAAAAGTTTAAGGATTCTTGTGTACCTAAGTATGTGATGTGTGAACAGTGTAGAGTCGAGTCGAGACCGGAGACCTCTGTGCCCAGTGGATCGTAAATAGAGATCGGAAATAGAGAATAGGTCGTCAATTTCGTGCCCGACCGTCCCTGAGGTACGACAGACATTGGGAGCTGGACAACAGCGGGGACGGCGAGGGTTGCGGGGAGCCTTAACACGCGCATAGCACGACCGTACCAGTATGTACTCAACAAAAACAGCAACAGCGATTGATCGACATATGACTATGATGGAATAAAAAGAAGGGATTCATGATACTTGACAATTCTGTTCTGTCAAATCGAACTTAGCCAACGAAAGGGTGAAAGAGATTAGGAGAGTTAGATGACATTCATGATGAATCCCCTACGCTACCGGGGTCTACCTACAACGGTTCCGTTGTGCAGTTTCTCGGGCGTGCGCTTGTATAATATGTGCAGTATGACGTGATCAACAATATCACGTGCTCACGTGCAGGGAGGGTCGGGCACGGAGTTGACAGGCTATAACAATGGTACTCACCAGATAGTCATAAGTGAGGTCGACCTTGGGTCCAATCAGCGCAACGTCCGTGTCCTTTTGGACGAAGGCCTTGCGGATGCGTGCGTTCAGGAGAGGCGCCTCGAAGCGAACGTTCGTGCCCACTAGAAGCACGAAATCGGCGTCCTCCACGTCTAGAAACAACATTATTGTGATGTTCAATTGTGTAAAGAGGCTGCTAATTTTAAGAAGTATGTACCACCATTCAGCACACGGAATTTAGGAAATGTGAAACCTTTTTACCACCTTTTCTGAACAGTCAAACACTTGACTATTGTGCGAATGTCTTGTCATTTCCTTTACGTTTCTGATAGATACCTAGTCTGCATGAGTAAAGTAATTTGCGCACTCGTAATTTCCGTTTTGTCATTGGTAATTTTTTATCCTTACTATTGTTTTTTTTTCGCAAATGTATTAAAAAGCTAGTTATGCCCTCGTCTGAAATTGTCATTTTCACTCGTCTCTAATGTTTACCCTCGCTTTCGGGTCGGAACAACCGAACTAGGAACTCGGGAAAATAATTATGACATATTTTTTCGCATTTGTATCATAAATTCATATCCACACAGCGCAGCGAAACCGTTTTCAGCACCAGATTTGCTTAATTTGGCACAGTTTTTTTTTTCAGTGTTAAACAATCAGACTATTAAGAGATGACACTCACATGACAACGAATTACTTTGCTTTTCCGCTACAAATTCGATATCAATTAGCCACACACGAATCATCATTCGTCGGTCGAGCGCCGAGCGGTCAACAACTCCTGATGATGCCTCGGAGAGAGAGAGAGATGATAAGAATTTTCGGATTGCTTGCTGCACGTTTGTTATCTGTTGTATTGTTTTGTCTATTTTATTGGTCTTTTGTTTGAAAATTCAGTAAAATATTAAATATTGTTATATTGACAGCATTAGTGTGGCTAGTTGATATCGAATTTGTAGCGGAATAGCAATAGTAATTTATTGTCATCTCGCTATGGATTTCCGCAAAGTAACACCTGATTCTATCAATTTCAATCAGACAATTAACTTTTTACTCACTGGCGATCTTAGTGTTGAGCAGGTAGGACGACCTCAGGTCGGTTCCCGCGCCGTCTAGCGGGAAGTACTGCTCGGTGCACACGGCCTCGCTGCCGAGCCGGTTGGCCAGGTCCTTGAGCGCCACCAGGGCTTCCGCGTCGGCCAGGGCTCCGGCCACCACGAGCAGCTGAAAAGGACCAGGGAATGAGGGTCCGCTAGGGTCTTTGGTGCCAAGGCAGCCAATATTCAGCAATATGATGATAATGAGTTCTTTTTTACATATATCATTGGTATAGGCAAACGAGCGCACAGTCCACCTAATGGTAAGTGGTTACTGCGGCCCATGGACACCGAAATCCTATGATCCCCCATTAAGGAAACATAAAATCTCGCATGCGTTGCCTACTCTGAGGGAATGCCTCTGTGCCAGAAATGTCACCGGCTGCCTTAACCCCCTACCGGAACACAACAGTGCGAGCACTGCTATTTGGCGGTAGGTTAGCGGGGTAAGACGGTGGTACCACCCCGGACGGACCTGGCACCAGGCCCTACCACTACAGTTCATCTTAATTTGCCGCTAGAGGCGCTTGTGCTGTTAATTTAGCACATTATGCGCCATATTATATGCTAAATTGGCAACACTGGGGTCTCCGAAACGTCAAACGTCACAGTGACATTGACACTATTGTAAGTAATGTATCTGTATCATACGACAGTGGCGCCAACTGGGCGTCTATTTGGAGATTGCTTATTCATATTTGGGGCTAGTTGTGCCCCGTGACTTCGTCTGAGTATATATACGTAGATGTAGCTCCGAATGGTGCTCTATCTACGATTGAAAACCGCACTCAAATTGGTTCAGTAGTTGCGGAGATTAACTATAACAAACACACAAGACAGTTAGAAAGAGACAGAAAAATTACCCTTTCATTATAGTATAGAGAGATAAGGGGAAATCCTGTACCTATAGCCCGTGGCCCTCATTACCTTCCCGGCGGGACAGTCGCGCAGCGCCCTCGCCGCGGCCACGACGGCGTCCTCCCACTCGCAGGGCGTGAGGTTCCCGCGGGAATCCTTGATCAGGGGCGTCACGAGCCGCTGCCGCTTGAGCCCGTCACACGCGAACCGGGACTTGTCCGACAGCCACTCCTCGTTGATCTCCTGAACAATGTAATTAAACATGTAACCTCTATATTGTTTGTATGTGATTTTTTTTAATGGCCTTCTGCTGAGTTTGTTGCGGCGCTTCTTCTCAAGCAATGGGTCTAGGAAGCGCTGGTAAATTCATTTCTAGCCTGTAAAAGTGTCCCTATGTGGCCAACTTGCTGAATAAATAATTGTTGATTGATTGATTCTGAACACGTTTATATCATGGCCACTAGCACGACAACTTAGAAGTCGCGCGGCGAAAAATTTACGGCGTTGACGAGTCAATAAAACTGCTTAATCCACGTGCCTTCCAAATGGGGACTATCGTTTCTTTGCTCACCAGTTGGCGCCACTGTTGACTAAGGTCCAGAGGTATAGCTGTCAAAGGCGACTTTATTAGATCGGCGTTGAAACAAAGTTTTCAATCTTGAATCTCATTAAGTTTATTCATTATAAATAACTATCATCATATCGAGTAGCTATGCGGAAATGTTATGCAGTTCCGTTATGTTTGGATTTTTTTTGTTTTTGCGCTAATAATTTGCGATAATTTCACGAAGGAGATCACTTTTCAACAGGTACATTAAAGAAATGTATAATTTATATCACGAAGCCCGCCAAAACCAGTGAAAAGTGAATGTTATTGAACCTCACGCGACACTAGCGCCTCTAGTGGCAAATTGACGCGCGATAGCCCCCATTGTGTCATGCCACACTCGTAACTCTGGTGACTGACGTCTATTGAATGAATGAATTGAACTTAATGTAAAAAAACTAAAATATCGTTTTGGAACATAATGTACAATTCTATCCCAATTTGAATAGACCAGAAAAAAAAATCTAGAAATAAAAAACAGCGAAACCATGTAAAAAAAAACGCGTACGAACCTCGTTAGTCCTCGGAAGGATACGCAAAACTTCATTTGTTCGCGTAGCTACCACAATGTTGCTCCCAAGGGGGTCCAACACATCGACGGAGTCAATCTACAACATGAATATATTGTTAGTTATGCAATAATCAACATAATCAGTAGATTCAAGAAAATGGAAGTTAAATTCTTACCCTTCTAGTCTCCCAGGGCCTGGCTGCGAAGCTGTAGGGTTTGGAAGTGAGAGCGCCGACCGGGCACAGATCAATAATGTTGCCAGAGAGTTCAGATAGGAACATCTTTTCGACGTACATGCCGACCTGATGAAAGAAAAAACATTCATGATTCATATGGATCGAATTTTATTAACAAAATCATGTCATAAACCTTCAAATAGCAGATTTTGAATTTTCTATGATTGGGCCCTTATATTCTACCAATTGCCAGTCAAAGAGTTATTTTACACTCATTTCGTTCAATGTTCTTTAAATAAGCATACTAGCTTTTCCCCGCAACTTCGTATGCGCAGAAATATTAAAATGAAAAATCCCGTTATTTTCCGTTCCCGGGGGAATTTCAGGAAATCCTCTCTTAGTGCTCCCCTACGTTTCCTAAGGATGCCACCACCTGCATGCCAAATTTTAGCTCTTTACGACAAGTAGTTTCGGCTCTGCGTTGATCGATCAGTGAGTCAGTTTTGACGGCCGGATTGGTCCAGTTGGTAATGACCCTGCCTTCTGATCCGATGGTCGCGGGTTCGAGTCCCGCTCGGGGCAAACTTTGTGTGATGAACACGAATGTTGTACTCGAGTCATGGATGTTTAGTATTTATATATGTATGCATTTCTCTATAAAAGTATTTATAACGTTGTCTAGCATCCATACTACAAGCGTTGCTTAGTTTGGGGCTAGCTCAATATGTGTGAAATGTCCCAAGATATTTATTTATTTATTATTTTATATAGATAAATTGGTACAGGCTTACACAACTCAGAAGGCGCGTGGATTAAGCTACAATAGACTCTGCGTCAACGGCATACGTGCTTCACCGCGCGCCTTCTAAGTTGTGTCGTGCTGTAGTCCATTATTCCCTAGGTATTGGCAGGTTAGCACTTAGCACACAGTTTATGAATATTGTAATTTGTCATGAATTGACACTTATGGCAGCTAAGTTAATGGTGATTGGATCTTGAAAAATGTGACCTATGCAATGCCCTGTAAATCTAGGAATAACTTTACATGTGTAACATGGACAGCTGTCAACACTCGAACAGGCTATATATATTTTTTTTAATTTGCTGATTAACGTCTTAAGAATAAGGTCGTGTGTAGGTCATTTTGAATACCTGGACAGCTTATCTACTTCTGCTGCTGACTGTACTTACCTGCATGTCGCTGCCACGGCCAGTGGTGCCTAAGTCATCTACACCGGCCACCTCGGAGGCGAAGCGGATACAGCGCGTGCAGTGGATGCAGCGCGTCATGATCGTCTTGATCAGCGGTCCCACATCCTTGTCTTCCACGGCCCTAAGAAAATTAATCACTAAAAGCCATCCTTGTATACTGAACCACACCGAGATATTATTAATATCTCATTCACCTAGTGCCTTTATGAGCCTAGTTTACTTAGGCTTAGTTGATTCATGCATAGTTGACGGACTGCTATTCGTTAAATATGGCCGCCAAGCTGTCATTCCATACAAAAACGTCATTTTATACCATAATAAAAATTTTGGTATATGGTATTAGGTTTGAATCAACCTACCCTTATTCTTCAGAATATTTGTTAAGTTCAAGTTTATTTATTTTACTTTAGGCAGGCAGCAATTCACTGATGCGTTCTAAATCACATTTTCACTCTTAGAGTTCTTGTTACTAAAAATGTGAATGGATGTAGATTTAGTACTAACTTATTTTCATTAGTACTGACCTCTTTCCTGAGAAGTGGATGTCTGTAAAGCGACTCTTATCAGAGCCAAATGCCATCGACTGATCCTGGAGGTCACATTCACCACCCTGGTCACAAATGGGGCAATCCAGAGGATGGTTGACCAGCAAGAACTCCATGACACCTTCACGAGCTTTCCTGGTCAGGTCCGAGTTTGTCTTCACCCTCATTCCCTTCATGACGGGCATGGCGCATGCTGCAACAGGCTTCGGAGACTTCTCCACTTCAACAAGGCACATCCGGCAGTTACCAGCTACGGCCAGGCGCTCATGGTAACAGAATCTGGGGATCTCTACACCAACTTGCGCAGCGGCCTGTAATTATGTATATCCAAAAGTGTCTTCAATACATTTAAATAAAATACAAAATAAACAAGAAAATTTTGGATAGTGGATTTTTTAGATTTAATCATTAATATTTAATTCCCATCATCAATGGAACCAAAAAACAGTGCATAGTTTAAAAAATACAGTAAATTATCTACAAATATGTGTAGAGGCATAGAAGAGATTTTTTTAAGACATTAAAGACGGATTTTTCAACCATCAGGTAGTCAGACAATTTATATGGACTATTCCAAGAATATCAGTCTTCTCTGACGGTTTATCGGCCCTATGTTGGCCACCTTAATAAAAAAACTTATACTGGGAAATATTATAAGGGAAATGGGTGAAATGGTTCCGAATGGAGGACCGATCACCTGACTGATCCAGGTAGTCATCCCCTTTTATAAATAATAATCTACTGATTGAATATTGACATAAAGATCTTCAGGCCTTTTAAAATACTATCATACTAATAAGTCATATAAAGAAAGGTTTTTTGATTGAAAATACCTGCAGCACTGTTGTACCAGGATCAACATATACAGGCTTGTCGTCAATGAAGAGTTCGACTTTGTCAGGCTGCGCCGTCACCTGGGCGGCGGAGCGGCGCGACGCGAGCGGCGTCACGCGCGGCGCGCCCAGAGCAAGCGCCCGGGATAGCGGCTGGCGCAGCATTCTGTACACAACATAAACTCCTTTAACTGGTGCGACTTGGAGGCACTATTTTCGCCACGCTCTCTAAACCACGAAACTTCTCATGTTAATCAGGTGATAGAAAACTAAATTACTATAAAATAGGCTAAATCACTAGATATTTAACACAATTATTAAGTAAAATGATCTGTTATTGTTACATAAGTATGAAAATCTAACCTAAATATTTACTATTATGATAATTAAATACGAGCTGCAGTGGTAAATTATAAGCTATTTTCTTTACTGTTTGATAATTATAACATTAAACTGCGTCGTTATTCATAAAAATCGTACCTAAAACACAAATTTCGATTAGTTTATCTGGACAGATATGACAGCTCAAAGAACTGTCAATAAATGGAGCTGTTCGAGTTGCATATTTGTACAATCCATTTACAAGCTTTACATTTATATTTTAGAGAATTCGCAGTGTTTTCAAATGTTTTTAAAGGGCAAATGTGTAAATGTTAAATTATAAAATGTTAGCTAGTACACAGAAAGCATTCAGAAAGAATATTACAATGATCTCGATCTTGAATCTAAACGAATAAAAATTAAGATCAAAGTTAATCGACTTGAGATCAACTGAAACACCGTCATCAGTTACGGTTTTATCATTCGATACATCACTAAATAGTCTTTTCTCTTTCTAATTTGCATCACTTTGTCTCTTTCTTTCTCTCATTTGCTCTTCGCCGGGCCGTGTGGTTGTGCGAACAAATCAGATTTACCCTTGAAAAATGGCTTTCGGAGACGTGAAAACCCCACAGGGTCTCAATGAACTGAACAAATATTTAGCTGAGAGGAGTTATGTCTCTGGGTAAGCGTTTCAAATTTTAACCTATGTGCATAACCTATCAGATTCCACGTCAACCTTGCAACCCTTACGGTCTTAACCTTGATAATTTCTTGTTGCAAAATATGTGTTCGGAGGGTTGTACAGTTACTTTTTATCGAGTTTCTCCTGATAGACAACATTGACAGTGAATTTTAACATGATGTAAACGTTTCAGATGGTCGCCTTCTCAAGCTGATGTTCAGGTGTTCGAGCAGGTCGGCAAAGCGCCGGCCGCTAGCCTGCCGCACGCGCTGCGCTGGTACAACCA
Organism: Aethes cnicana; assembly: GCA_963971205.1. Taxonomy (NCBI): domain Eukaryota; kingdom Metazoa; phylum Arthropoda; class Insecta; order Lepidoptera; family Tortricidae; genus Aethes; species Aethes cnicana. The sequence goes on along the minus strand of OZ020287.1, from coordinate 4,084,549 downwards.
GATCGCGTCGTACTCCCCGGCCGAGCGCAAGGCCTGGGCCGCCGGAGACAGCCCGCTGAGCGCCGGTGCCAAGCCCACTGCCGCACCCGCCAAAGCCGACGATGACGACGATGATGTCGACTTGTTCGGCTCTGGTGACGAGGAAGAGGTAATTCTTACTTCTGTATTCCTATGAACAACTGGTGACATAAACCATATCGTCGGGTGACAAGCAAAAGTCACTAAGTACACTTTTTAAAAAAGACATTTTTTTTGGGTACAATGTAATATTTTTTCGTGTATTTGCTAATGACAAACACATTTAATACCATAAAAACAATTTAAAACTATCTTACGATTTACAAAAAATCATTAAATACTAACGCTATAATAACACTCGGCAGCAAAAACTCACTGTTTCATTTAATGAGTTTGTCCTGCCTAAAGTTTGCAAGTTGCTCGCAGTTAATGATATTTCGGAACGGATGTTGTCGGTATTTTACTACTCGAGGAAAATTTGTGTTTATAATCTACGTTGTAAAACAATTTACGTTGGATATGGGGAAGATGCTCACTGTTACACATGGAATGAGCTACACGGCAAAAGAGGAAGCAGTGAAATTGGTTCAATATTGTATCAATTTCTGAAGTCCCTACCCACAACCATAACAGATATTTCGTTGTTTTGTGACACATGCGGCGGCCAAAACAGAAATCAGCACGTTCCGGCGTTGTTACTTCAAGCAGTGCAAAATATACCTCATTTAAAAACTATAGAACTCAAGTTCTTAGAGTCGGGCCATTCGCACATGGAATGTGATTCCATGCATTCCGCCATTGAGTCTGCAAAAAAGTACAGATGTGCTTATACTATGCATGATTGGGTGGACAAGGACATATTTAAATCTGCCCGAACACAGAAAGAAAGAAAATCTAACGGGCCCTATATAACACATCTTCTAAATTTTAAAGATTTTTATGATTTACATGACCTGGCAAAAAAAAACAATAAAAAACAGGAATAAAGACGAAACTGGAGCTGTAGTATCATGGCTTAAAATAAAATGCCTCAAATTTGAAAAACAACTCCCCGCGGTAATATTTTACCGTTATGACCATACCTCCGACTACAAAAAGATAAATATCAGAGGTAAAGGTCGTCAACGGACATTACCGGTAGCACTAAAAGCAGCGTACAAAAACTTGCAACCTATTTCAGAACAGAAAAAGGCAGATCTCATCAAGCTAGTTAAAGCTAAGCAGATACCAGAAGAATTCGCTCCGTGGTATAAGAATCTTAAAACGCTGAAATCGCTCCGAAATCGCTTGCCGGAGCCAAATTACGACGAATCAGAAAGAAGTGATTCCGAAGCCGAGACTGATATTTAAGTACTTTTAATTGCCAAGATAAACTAGTTTATTTTTATTACCGAGTTGGTGTAAAGTTTTAATAAAGGTTACCGCTATTCATACAAATATTTCACTATATACACAGATTTTTCAAAACTGCGGCAGCAAAAACTCATTATGCATAATAACTATTAAACTACAGATGATATTATTCATATTTGCATTATCATATATATTTGCCACATTTTTTAATACTTAATAAAATGCAATTCACTTGATTTAAGTAATATACGGATTTATTAAGTCGAAAAATATCAAAACATTGATTATCTCCCTTGTGTCAATTTGGTACTTAGTGACTTTTGCTTGTCACCCGACGATATTGAATAAAGTAAGTAAGTAAGTAACACTTTACTGTAAAAAAGTACAGTATTAATGTATTTCTTCCAGCTAACCTAAATTACTCCATGATGAAATAATCAAGCCATCATTTTAGTAACTAGGTATTATTACAGCAAGAATAATCAGAACAAAGTTTTACTCCCGATTTTCTTCTTTTCAGGATGCAGAAGCTGCACGAATCAGAGAAGAGCGTTTGAAGGCATACTCTGAGAAGAAATCAAAGAAACCAGCTCTCATTGCAAAGTCCTCTATCCTCCTGGACGTCAAACCCTGGGATGATGAAACTGACATGAAGGAATTAGAAAAGCAAGTGCGATCTGTTGAAATGGACGGTCTCTTATGGGGTGCCTCCAAGCTCGTCCCTGTAGGTTACGGCATCCACAAACTGCAGATCATGTGTGTAATTGAAGACGACAAAGTCTCTGTTGACCTACTCACAGAGACGATTCAGGAGTTTGAAGATTATGTACAGTCCGTCGATATTGCTGCCTTCAATAAGATCTAAAGTGTCCATGCCAGTAAATTATTTTTAAGTTATGTTTTGAATTAAAATCACATTTCTAACATTCAAAGTTTTATTTAAAGTTCTTTTTATACTAATGAAAATTATCTTAAAATAAATAAGGGTTTCAGCTGTATTTTTCAATTCAGAGAGAATGATAAACTGTATTAAGAGTAATAATAAAATGCTTAGATATCTTTGAACACATACACAGATTGACCTATTCCTAAACTATGCAAAGCTTCACAAACAGTAACAACATAAGCTATAACATAGAAGAAGTAATTTAAACTTAGAATGAACCATCTAACAAATCAGCGTACGCCCAAAATAAGTGTTAAATGCGTTAATAGATGTCGCTGCCTAGGTACCCTGCATACAAATGTGAACTCCATGAGCAACATCTAAATGGCGATATAGAAGCGAAGTATGAAAATATTAAACTCCCTGCCTATTTCCGATGTACGCCGCGATGTAAGGAGATTGGCAGTCTTATATAATTACATTGTCTCTGGCTATAATAAATTAACAGGTGATCAATCAAACTAATGCTAATTCAAAAACCGGCCAAGTGCGTGTCGGGCCACGCGCAAAGTATAGGGTTCCGAAGTTGAGGATGCCCACAGTACCTTTCTAAGACTTATTAGCATCTAGCTAGCCTGTGGTATGACGTGCCCCGCCCGACGCCCCTGCCGGTCGAAAAAGTCATTGGTTTTTAATCATTTCATAAGTTGGTCGACTATGACTCGTAAGTTTGTACAGCCTACTTAGCTGTGATAGTTTTCCTTTCAACTACGTTATATATCCCACAACTGTGATTTTTTTCAGCCATCTAAATACCACCATTTAGCTGGCAGGGGGAGGGGACACGTGACTCTAACGAAAAATAGCACTTTAAAGCTTAATATTTCTCAAACGCATCACTTAATCAAAAAATGGTTTTAACAAACCCACAATATTTTTTTAAGACCTATTCAACGATACGCCGCACCATGGGGTACGCAAGAAAAAAAAATACATCCCCACTTTACGAGTACGGGTACGGGTATAAAAAAATATATTTCAAAATTTTATTGTACCACTTTGTCAGCATAACTAATATGTATATTCATGCTAAATTACAGCTTTCTAGAACTAAGCATCTCCGAGCAATGGTGCGGACAGACGGACGGACGGACGGACGGACATGGCGAAACTATAAGGGTTCCTTGTGGACTTCGGAACCCGAAAAATGTATATAACTTTATCAGACACTGCATTTGTGACACAATATGATCATCAGGTTACTTGATCCAGTTTGCAATTACGTACTTACCCTTATCCAGTAGACATGTGGGGATTCTAACAATTCTCCCACCAAAACGGACACACATCCCATACAAAAAATTGGTCATAGATAGGTAAATGAGATTTCTGTAATTGAAGTGAGTGAGTTTTCGATAATTAGAAAGCCATATAAAATTATAAATTATCACATAATTTACACAATAGAGATAGGCAACCAGCCACATACTCATGAAGTGCTGGGAACAAATTCAGGGCCTTCAATTACACATTAATACAAATCAGTCCCTGTATTATTCTCTGACTAGATGTTTTGACAGAGTGATGACTACTCATTCAACATGAACACTTTTAGGAGGAGGAGGAGCATTATTGCCAATGTTGGCTTGCAAGAACATGCTTGGAATGTCACTCCCAAAGTAAATTTTATTGTTTAGAGCTAAGGCTTCGTATTTCTTTAGCTCCAAGTACTCTGATGTCAGCAGTTGCTTATTTGCTTCAGCCTTCTTCTTCAGATGATAGAAATCTGCCTCAGCTTTGGTTTTTTGCTTAGCTATATGGATACTGTCTTCGATCAACTCGATTTTTTGTAGAGATTCTTTTTCCATTATTTTCTGCTCATACTGGATTTTGGCCACCTGGGCCTCCTTCTCTGCCTCGATGACCGCCTTACGCCGCGCTGTTTCTGCCTCCTTTTCCACCACCTAAAAACATCACTTTTTTTATTAAAAAAGACAAGTTCACCAAAAAGGTTTAGAGAAAATAGCCATCCAAAATATCAAATTCACAAGTTTTTACCACTAACTTTTGTATCTTAATGCTGAGCGCTGTTCTGTTCAAATACAAATTTAAAGTAAAGGGAAAACTGGTATTGGCCATATAATTGTATCCTACAATTAAGACTTAGCTAACACTGTATTAGGGCTGTTGGTTTTCTTATCAATAAATAAAAAATGATAGAAATGTTGTGTGATATTGTCAGATTGTAACTGTTTATATTTGGGTTACACCATTCATACATTATTACACTTATATTAACTAGGCAATAAAAGTATAATTTCAAGGTTCAATAAATCATACCTTCTGATGTTGTGCAGCAATTAGCAGCTTTGATTTCTCAGCTTCCATGAGCTCATAGTTTTTCCGAATTGCTTCTGGAATTTTCGGTTTGGTAACTCGTACAGCCTGAACTCTGAGTCCTGGTGCCATTTCATTTAGATCTTTCTGGAGAGCCTGAAAATATTAAAATACCTAATATGTAAAACAGCAGTTCAAAAATAGCAGTGATAAGTATATTATGATGGCGGGATGAACTGGACACCTTTAAAAAGGATTGGCCAAAGATTGCCTTGTGCCAAAATGCATGGAAGAATGACAGGGAGGCCTTTGCCCAGCAGTGAGACAGTGCAGGCTAGATAAATAAATAAAATAAATAAGTATATTATCTTTGTTTGCAGTAATGAACAAACTTCTAAACGTGCATTCTGGCAGAAAACTATTTTATGATAATTATACTCACTGTTCGTAAGTTTTCATCGATCTGGTCAAATAGGTCAATGTACACCTCGTGTAAAGTGTGAGCACTGCAGAACTGATTCAACTCATGATGCACTTTGTTGAATATGAGAGTCCTATCATAGTCTGCAGTGAAGTTACGCACCACATCCAGAACTAGAACAAAAATACACAAACCATTGGGTGTTGCAAATTTCCTACAGATCATAAAATGTGGTAAAGCCTTCACCGCTTTTGAATCTGCTATTATTCATTCATATACAGTATTTAAAGAGTCAAACACTTGCATTTTGCAGTGCAATTTTTTTACCTGTATTTGGCTCTAACATGTTGACAACCTCAATTCTTTCAAAATATATCATCACACCCCCACTTGTCCCACATGGCACATTCTTTACTTCATCTGTTTGAAGAGTCGTCTGAAAATGAAATCATCAAAACTATTTATATACAGCACTCACACAAATAAAAAAGAAAATGATGAAACACTTTCAATGTTTTTGCATACCTGTATGGATTTGTAGGATGTGAGCAATGGTATCATCATATGAAAGCCTGGCTGACTAGTTACTGGTAGCAGTGCTCCTCCCTGTGAAAACAGCAATTGTTACTAAAGATTTCTAAGTAGGTATTGAGTTTTGAACATTTTGCAGTAATTATTACTTATATAAATACCTACACATAATTTTCATGTTTGTACAGTAGCCACAAGATATAGTTGAGCAAACAAGGATGATTATAATTATCTTAACACATACTATCCTAACGTCTTGACAATAAGATTGTGTTCAGACATTGATCACCTTGTCTACTTCCATGTCCATTATTTTTCACATTCCAAAATATTTTTTGCATCACTTTTACAAAATAATCAGTTAAACCTCTGGAGATTTATCAAGTTAACTCAGTTATTTGGGAAGTATGTAAACATAAATGGAATGAGGGATTTTTCAGGTAACCATGATCTCTTACCCGATAGTAGACTCCGACGTGGCCCTCCTCGACCTTGTGCAGCGAGAAGTGCACCGTCACACCAACCGCGAGGATGACCAGAGCCAGCAAGGAGGTCTGGTCCGCCATCGCAGCCCGGCCGATACTCTACTATACGCAAGTCTGTGCAACTCTGTGCAAGTACGCACCGTTGCAAGTTTAAACCTGCACCACACCGCCTCCACAAATAGACTAATCACAACAACTCAACTAATTACAAACCGCCACGATACCTACAAACATTACATCGAGTGGATAATGAGGAAAATAATTACAAAGTGAAGTTGCATCTGATTCGAGTATTTTTAGGTGTTGTTTTCGTGTATGAGCTTCACAGCTCCTACTAGGGTTATCGTAGAGTTTACTGTTTGACGTCACATTACGTATCAACTATTAGTTTAATTCATTAGAGACCAAAATAAGAAGAAAATAAGAAACTTCACGAAAATCGAGTGATAAAATTTGACACTTGACTGACAACTTGACAAGCAGCCACTCAAACCGATTTTGACACGATACACGGGGGTTTCTCAATGGCCGTCACCCAAGATGGACGTTGACGTTTGTTGAGTTTCTCCAATTTTATTTTATTAATAATTTACACCGTACATTTACCTTTATTACCGAACAACTTGCAGGCCTGTGGCCCTTACTTTGATATTGGCGAAGTGTCCAAGACAGAAGCCATTAATTTATATAGAATAGACACGATACACTAGGGCTGCGTTCCGAATCACGCTTAGAGCGCTCACAGCACCTTGCATCCTTTTTCCTCTTAGGACTCGACTTTCAAGAGGAAAAGGGATGCAAGGTGCTGTGAGCGCTCTGAGCGCGTTTCGGAACGCAGCCTAGAGCTTCGTTCCGAATCGCGCTCAGTGCGCACACGTTATCTTGCATCCTTTTTTCTCTTGAAAGTCAATTCCTAAGAGGAAAAGAGATGCAAGATGCTGTGACCGCACTGAGCGCGATTCGGAACGCAGCCATCATTCTTGGTGCTCGAATAGCTTAAGGTAGACTTCCGAGCACAAAATATTCAGCTGGCAAAAATGAACTAACAAAGCATAACCCGATACTATTAAGCAACAATACACTCAGCGTCAACAGCTTCAGTCCTTCGAAGGCTTTGAGTATATAGCCACTGGAGATGCCATAACGTCAACTCGCCGAACAAATTTTTTCGCCACTTTTAGCGGGGGGCGAGGTAAACACGTACAGCACACCACCAAACGACGCAGAACTCAACAGACACAAATTTTGCTGTTGAGATAAACGCACACTACAAAAAAAATCAACACATCAAAAAATACACGTAAACAGATAGAGTTTTCACGTAACTATGCAGCATACATATGCACAAGACTAGTGATGGGACACATCTGAAGAATGAGTCAAATGAGATAAGTAGATAAATGAACTGAATTATTTTATAGTATTTTATTTTATAATAAAATTGCTAAAGTGGAAATTCTGTACGTTGAAGATACCCAAAAACATATTAGTTTGTATGTATGTATGTCTGTAAGTATCTGTATTTGTGTCCTTAGCCCACACACAGTTTTTTAACTGTGGAATGAACTGTTGTCAGCAGCTTCCGGGCGGATACATATGTAAAAAAAATAAAGTAGATTGGTATTTGTAAGAGCCTACGTACATGAAATCTATATATCTATATATATAAAACAAGAAACTGACTTACTGACTGACTGATCGATCAACGCAGAGCCGAATCTACTGGTCGTAGAAAGCTGAAATTTGGCATGCAGATTCCATAGGGAATATAGGGGAGCAATCTAAGAAAGGATTTCCCGAAATTTCCATAGGAACAGAAAAATCGGGATTTTACATTTTAATATTTCTGCGCATATGAAGTTGCGGGGAAAAGCTACTTATGTTATAACTACCCTTTTACCCGCGACTTCGTCCGTATGTACGAACGAGTTCTCCAATATATACACACTTTTACACCTTGCTCTCTTGTAATAAGGTCCAAAAGTGATCATATATTTATGAACTTGACTGTACTAAGAATTCAGGCAGCTAATGGTTCTATACATAGCGATAGTTATAGGAAACCAAAAACAAAACAATGGATTTTCCCATGGGAATAAGATGTTTTCGCGTGGTAAAAAGTAGCCTATGTCACTCTCCAGCCTCCCAACTAACCCTAAACAAATCACGACATAAAACCTCTCCGTTGCGACGTGAAAGAAGGACAAACAAATGAACTTTCCCATTTATATAATACCAGCTTCTGTCCGCGACTTCGCCCGCGTGGAATTCGGTTATCGCGTTCCCGCGGGAACTATGCGTTTTTTCGAGATGAAAAGTACCTAGCCTATGTCCTTTCCCGGGACCCCAACTATCTCCATGCCAGATTTCATCTCAATCGGTCCAGCGGTTGAAGCGTGAAGAGGTAAGTAACAGACAGACAGACAGAGTTACTTTCGCATTTATAATATTAATATGGATAGTACTCGTATGGTAGTATGGGCCCGTGTGGGGACTATAGCCCAAACCCTCTCATGATGAGGGGAGGCCTGTGCCCAGCAGTGGGACGCAAATAGGCTGTAGTAGTAGTAAGTATGGATAAGGGTCGTCAGCAAAATGCTCCGAACAGATAACACGTGTCAGTTTCCAAGAATTCTCCTTTATGGATCTTTTGGAAATTTAAAAGGATTATATGAAATAATGTATATAAATAATAGTATATGCATTACACATCACTCGTAGTCCCGAACTAAATATTGTATTCCTTTTACCTAGATCTATATATTTGCCAACATTTCTTTTCAAGATCAGAATAAAATTCAACATCGATGTCCAGAGAAAAGTAATATTCACCTTCCAGGATTTAAATGTAACAAACATCTATATTTATCTACTAATTAATGGAATATGCAATAAAAAACTTACTATTAAATAAACCTCATTGATTGAATGAATGAATGATTCACTCAAAAGTTGAGTCGCTTTTTTGACTTTAGTCACATCCCTAGACCGATTCGCTCCCATTCATGTTGACATTTTTCTGACGTTTACGTATCGCAAAAGCTTTTCTTTAAATAGAGATTTTACTTCAATAAAAGTTAGTAAAAATACTTATCTATGATAGGAAATGCGATTTTGTTGCGAATTTGAGCGATCAGATCGCCTTTTACACGAGAATACCGCACAAGACACCATTTTTCAGGAGAAACGTCTCGCGTCACGGAACGATGCAAAATGGCGGTGAAGTGACCTTCAAGTGGGTTTATATAAAGAGTTTGAACAGTTGAACCATGTACTTTGCCGGAGGGGATCGCCCATGCATGGCATCTCCAGTGGCTATATACTCAAAGTTCGAAGGTCCTTCGTCACAAGCCTTCTTCTAAGTTGTGTCATGCTATACTCTAAATGCTCATTGACAGTTCTGTTGAATTCCCAGTCAAGCTTTAGGTATGTACGGTATATACAAATAATACAAATACAAATTCTTTATTTCCATAAAAGATGCAAATATTTTACAATATGTCTGACCCCCACACTAGGCGTTGCCTGTCCCGTGGGGGCGATTGTACGGTTAACAAAAAGAGTTATCGGCTTACGTGACTTCTATTTGCTCAGTAACAAAAACCAAAAGAATAGTAAGAAAAACAAGGAAAGATAAAAACAAATTAAACATAAGAAAAAGGAAGTGGTAATTTAGTAAGTTCTTCTATGTGTATGTGTGTCTCTGTGTGTGTTGTGTGTGTTGTGTGTGTGTGTGTGTGTGTGTGTGTGTGTGTGTGTGTGTGTGTGTGGGTGATTATGTGTTTGTCAGTGTACGTGTGTATCGGTGTTTATTTGACTTTTATTATGCTTTCGGATTCTTCATATGATAATTGAAACATATGGTTGAGTAGCAATTTTTTCGCATGAAATACAGAGAGTGCCTTGAAATTGTATAGCTTAATAAGTTTATTATATATTCGAGGATATAGAAAGATTTCAAAACGTTGCGCAAAAGAGGATTTCACTGCTGTAACAGGCAATTTGTCTATCCGAAGTTTAAGCATTTTTTCATATTCATCTGACTTTAAAACAGACCTATGAACATATAATGCCACCCTCATCAAGAATAGACTTCTTACGCTCAGCACTCTTATGTCCCTGTAAATATTAACAGTAGGATACCTGATTGGCTTTCTTAGAGCTACCTTCAAGACCGCCCTTTGCGCCCTCTCTAACTTCAAGAGCGTAGTGCTTTGAGTATATAGCCACTGGAGATGCCATGCATGGGCGATCCCCTCCGGCAAAGTACATGGTTCAACTGTTCAAACTCTTTATATAAACCCACTTGAAGGTCACTTCACCGCCATTTTGCATCGTTCCGTGACGCGAGACGTTTCTCCTGAAAAATGGTGTCTTGTGCGGTATTCTCGTGTAAAAGGCGATCTGATCGCTCAAATTCGCAAC